>JAEANM010010306.1:0-15866 GCA_017656035.1 Myanophis thanlyinensis
AGAGAGAGAGAGAGAGAGAGAGATCCTACTGTAGCCACTTTTCTTTTCCAAGACCATTTCTTCTCTTAAGTTGCCCAAGTTATTTTTTCTTCTTCCGTTTAATTAAATCCAATTCTGGGAGATTGCCCGAGACAAGGCCCTGCAGTTTTCTTAGCAAGGTTTTCCTGAAGTGGCTTACCACTGCCTTCTTCCTAGGGCTGAGAGAATGTGACTGGCCCAAGGTCACCCAGCTGGCTTTGTGTCCAAGATGGGACAAGAATCACAGTCTCTAGCCTGATGCCTCAACTATTCACCAAACTAACTCTCAATTTCCTATTTAATGACTTGTAACTGTACGTCTGAGTATCCATCAGAGCAAATACTCTTGATCACTTATTTAACCAGTGAAGCAACCAAGATGTGTAAGAGCTGACCGAGTAATTAATTTGTTCTCAGAATGCCCAAGCATAGACAAGCCTTCATAATTTATCTATTTTGAAGTCAAGAGATCAATTTATTTTAGAGAAATTTATTTTATCTATTTTGAAGTCAAGAGATCAATTTATTTTAGAGAAATTTATTTTAGTAGAAAACATTGCCTTTGTATTTGGGAGAAAAATGTTTCATAGAAGGTAGCAATTTTTGCTGATGTAAGTAAAGATGATCTTTTGTGGTATGAGAAAGGACTAAAACGGCAAAAATGATTTTGGGGGTTTTCAGGAGCGGGCACCTGAAAGAAGCATAACAAATGCCATGGCAGATATAAATGGTAAAAATATTGAATGTGAAATTAATTGTTATGACCCCATTCACTTTTGAAAAATGCAACTCTTAGCATTCAAAGGTCAATGCAGTTCTCAACCCGAACAGAATGAGTGGTGGGAATAGGAGGAAACGTTAAGCTGTGGACTTCCTGATCATTTATTTCAGTCATCTTCTCTTTCCCTCTTTTCTTTCTGCCTGTAGCGTGTTTTGGCAATATGTATTGTATGTGCCACCTTATTGGCATGTGGCATAGAAGACAGCCGCGATAGAAGCATCTGTGACTGTCAAGTTAGCACAAAGAGCATCATTTGCCTACAGCAGGGGAGCATATCATTTCTACCTAGAGATCATGAAAACCTGGTGTGCGACTTGCTAGAGAAGAAAGTCCAGCACAAAGGATTTCACTAATGGCCAATATATAATGCTGAAGTTAATTCAAAAATTAGCTTTCCTTTTCTTAAAAGAGAGAGGGGGGGGGGAGGAATTACAGCCAGCCATAGAAAGAGGATTGAGCATTGGTTGGCTTCAGCAGCCAGTTCTAAGCACAGTAACAATCCCTTGGGGAGCACCAGGGGTCAAGGGGCCATCCCAAGTCAGAATTATGAATTCTCCTCATTTCCTGGTGCTTGACACTGATGGGGCTTCTGCAAGCTGATCAAAGTGAAGCTGTCATTGCCGTCTTTAAAATATGACTTGTGAATGACAGATGGTGAAGAGAAGAGTTTAAGATCTAATAATAAGAGAATGAGTGGGAGGGGGCTAATGAATACATCCCTGTGTTCTAAGATGTCACCTTGAGAGACAGGTGGAGATGTGTGTGTGCGCGCGCGTGTGTGGGTATGCGAAAGAGAGAGAGAGGTGTGTGTGTATAAAATGGAGACATAGAAAGTATGAGCCTGTTCGCTTTCTGATTCCTAAATATAGAATGAAAATGGGGAATGGAGGTCACATTGCTTCAATCTCTTGAGGTGAGGGTGGATGGAAACCTCTGTTTCTCAAGGAAAATTCAGATTGATTATTGGAGAACCCTGCCATTTCTTTTCCTTTGTGTAGCGTCAGGAGTGTGAAAATATCTTCTTGGTACTGATAATGATTGTTCCCTACTTAGAACTTGGCTTTAAGGTGTATCTTCCTCCTATGCTAAATTGTTAGTGATGCAACAGTCACCAGATAGGTCAGTTTTGTATCTTGTGGCTTGAAGGGAAGTTTTTTTAAAATAATGTATGGTATGAACTAATCAATTCACCAGTGCAAGATCCCTTGTGTGGATAGGTATTGTCAATCCCTGTCTGTGCTTCCAGTATTTCATTACTGGACATCCTAATCTCAGTTTTCATTCTTCTAACCTCAATAGTTTAAAATCCACACGCAATACATACAAATCAAAATAACACGTTATGTATGTGGATGAAGTGACTGGGTAAGAATATTAATCTATTAGCATTCTTTGTTATTCAAACTTGATTGTTATATCTTCTTAATAAAAAGTAAGTGTATTCTCCTCCCACAAACCTGCCTTTAGATTTTCATAGTTAGCAGAGTCTAGTATCTGCTATTTTTATTGGAGAAAATTGATCATTTTTCCTCCATGCAAATAATAGCATAGGATTTGTGAATACAAAAGCCAGCTGTACTCTCCTTATTCAAGTTGAATCTCTCACACCTGCAGTTTACTCTTTAAAAAGCATTTGTGCAGGTGCTAATTTTCTGAATGATGTCTTGTTTGGCCTTGAAATGATCTTGCATAGATAAAGATGTGGATCATGGTATCAGAAAAACTATTTCTTCCCTTATCTTGAATTCTGGCTAGATCAGCAGTGGACTTACTGAAAAGCTTTAGGGTATGTAGAAGTACTGCAATGCTGAATAAAAATGTACTTGTTCTGCTTGCCATTTTGCAAGATGATTCTTGCATTCCTTCTCTTAGCTGTTTCACCTTGCTGTTTTAGTTTATGTGGCTTTTCTCCTTCTTGAAAAGGATAATTTGTTGTTCATGGCTGAAGAATGAACAGATGCTGCCAACTGAGACAAATATAAATACTGTGGAAACGATTATGGATGCTTTGCTCCACACGGATAGCTATTATCCCCTATCCACAACCTCCATTAAGAGAATATTAAGAGATTTTATTAAGTGAAATATCAGTTCATTAAGAGATGCACCATAACTTGTCTGAAGATGGTCAAGAGCCCCTTTATCTGACTCTTCTTCCTGAAAAATATAGCCAATGTTTTAATAGGGGGGGAAAGCATTGGGAATCTATACAGTTTCTTCTTTTATGATATAGAGAATGTCCAGTAGTATCACCACCATCATCAAGTTTGCTGACAAGTTTGTTGTGGTGGGCTTGATCTCCGACAACAATGAGACGGCCTTTCTAGATGAAATTAGGAACCTGGAGAACTGGTGTCAGAAAAACAACCTTCTTCTTAACGTCAGCAAGACAAAGGAGTTGATAGTGGCCTTTAGCACAAAGCAGAAAAGGAGATACCAGACCCCCGTCATCAACAAGAGTCCAGTGGAGAGAGTGGGCTGCTTTAGATACCTCGGCGTCCACATCTCGCAGAACCTGACATGGACCTGACACATGGTGAAAAAGGCCCAGCAACGTCTATATTTTTATTTATTATTTTATTTATTATCAAGATTTATATACTGCCCCCTCTCCCAGGGGACTCGGGGCGGTGTACAGCCAGATAAAAAACACATACATTGACAATCTAAAATCTAATTAAAATTAATTAAATAAGGCTGATTAAGGTTATAAAATTAAACAGTTAAATTTAACGTTTAAAAATTAACAAAATAAGTAGAATTTAAAATTTAAAAATTTAAAATTGAGAATTTAAACTATTTAAAATTTAAAACCCTAAGGTATTAAGCCAGACCAGCTAGCTGGAAAAGATGGGTTTTCAGTGCACGTCGGAAGGCCCGGAGGTCCGTAATGGTCCAAATCTCAGGGGGCAATTCGTTCCATAAGGAGGGCGCAGCCACAGAGAAGGCTCGTACCCTCGGGGCTGTCAGGTGACATCGACCCAACAATGGAACCCTGAGGAGGCCTGCCCTGTGGGAGCACACCGGTCGGTTGGAGGCTGATGGTGGCAACATGTGGTCTGTAAGTACCCGGGTCCCAAGCCATGGAGCGCTTTAAAGGTAAGTACCAATACCTTGAATCGCACCCTATACCATCTCAGATATCTGAGAAACTTCAGACTGCCCTCCAAAGTGCTTAGGAATTTTTACTCCTGCACAGTAAAAAGCATCCTGACGGGAAACATCACTACTGGTTTGGGAACAGCACCATGCAGGACAGATGAGCCTTACAGGGGGTGGTATGCTCAGCCGAGCTCATCATCCACACCAAGCTCCCTGAACTGCACTCCATCTACAACAAACGATGCTGGACTACATCCAGGAAGATAGTGAAGGACCCCAGCCATCCCAACAATGGACTTTTTGCCATGATGCGGTCAGGAAAGCATTTTCGCTCCCTGAAAGCCAACACAGAGAGACTGAGGAGAAGCTTCTTCCCACAGGCAATACGGACCCTAAACCTTAAACCATAACAACACTCAGGACTCAACAGGACTAAACAGCAATCCCCATAAACTACCTATCCTGTCTTATTTATTTATTACTTTATTTATTACTTATTATCCTACTTATTCTCCTATCCTGTTTAGACTATTCTCTTGCTCTACTATCTATGGTCGTGGGCGGTCGCATATGCATTTCACTGCATATCCTACCATGTATGACTGTGTATGTGACAAATAAAATTTTGACTTTGCTTTGCAAGAATGTTGAGGTTATGTGATTCCTCATTTTAAAATGTATAGTTGGATGTTTCTCTCTTGCTTATTGTCTAACTGTATGCTACAGCAGTGGATTCAGAGCTGATACAGGCAGCATAATTATATTGTTTCTTATTTTTGTTCTGTCTTCAAGTCAGAACATCAAAGTCCACAACCCACTTCAAAAATCCAGGTAGATTTTTAAGCTTTATTCATGAGAAAGCTAGATGCCAAATTCTGTGTAAAACAATTAGAATAATGCTTGAACCGAGTCACTGTTCAGATTATTTACAATACATTTCTAATCTATCTCAGTCTTTATGTGTGAGTGACTTCCTCAAAGGCCTTCTATAACTAATGAAATGTTATCTTAGATTCCTATAAATTTTATAATTATTTTGCACCATAACTTTACAATGTATATCATTGGTGCTAGTGGATAGTGGTCTCTCTGTGTGTGTGTGTGTGTGTGACAAGGGTCATGCACTGTAATGTGTGTCTTAATATTCTCACAACACAGTTTTTTTTTCAATTATTTCAGCTTAGCTGTAATATTTATAAATATTACAATACATGAAGATAGTTCAATAATTATTTTAAAAGTTCTTGTATTTTGAGTCTGGGCCAACATGGAAAAACGGGTTTCTTAAGCTACAGTCTTATGAACATTTAAGGGGAACCTCACTGAATACAATGTATTGTGCTTCCAAGTAAAAATGGATTGGGTGGGGGTTATGTTAAAAAAGAAAATAATTGGGTAAGGGGGCATCCAATCAAGAACATTCACACAATAGTTGCTCCAATTGTACACTTTCAAAATAATACAGAAATCTGTTGCCCTGATTTTTAAGAGAGCATGACTATGACTTCCATCATTCCCAGCTGGCATGGTCAAATCAGTGTTAGCTGGAATACTGTGAGCTACAGCTTCAACATATTTAAGGAAGACTAAATTGGGCTACTGGGACCTCAAATATTCAGATCAAAGAAACTTTCAAGAACGTTAGTTTCTTTCATATTTCTAACTCTCCTAAGGATCTCTTCTTTGTATCGTAGCCACTTTCCAAGGAGTGCAGTGACTCATGAGCTTAAAACACTGGGCTGCCGATCGGCAGGCTCGTATTTGAGACATGTTGCTGCCATTGGGTGGGGTGAGATCCCATCACATGCTCAAGCTCCTATCAACCCAGCAGTTTGAAAACTGACTACCACGAATAGATTAATGGTTGCCATTTCGATGGGCAACTTCACAGGGACACAAAAGGATCCCATAACTGGGCATCCTCTCGGCAATGGTGATCTCACCAGCAAATCCTTTTGTCATGGAAGCTTCAGTGCTTCCAACATGGCGGGGTAACTCTCTGATGACCCTGGAGGGGAAAGAGATGACAGATTGTTGTATTTTCCATGGTGTGAATGAAGTCAGCGTATGAGTATAATAAATGCTAGATGTTGCTAGTATCTGTAGAAAAGGGCAGGTTTGGAATTTGCTGGGGGAAAATGTAGCTCTGCTGGATCAGCCCATATTAAAGTTGACTCATGTTATTATCAGAGCCCAGTAAAGGTCATGTTATAATTTGTACTGCATATGAGCTGTGGTGGCTCAGTGGTTAGAATGCAGTATGGCAGGCTACTTCTGTTGCCTGCCGGCTGCCTGCAATTTGGCAGTTCGAATCTCACTGGCTCAAGATTGACTCAGTCTTCCATCCTTCTGAGGTGGGTAAAATGACCCAGATTGTTGGGGGCAATAGGTTGACTGTGTAAACCGCTAAGAGAGGACTGTAAAGCACTGTGAAGTGGTATATAAGTCTAAGTGCTGTTGCTATTGGTAACTCCTATGTGTTATTTCAGAGGGTATATAAGCTGCAATTTTGTAGGCTTTGGAGCTCATCTGCATTTTATTGGCAAGGAGTGATCCCTGTAATTTTGCAGTTGGGATTGGTTCCTTATTTAAATGGGCATTTTTTTCCTACAACAGTTGAACATGCTGAACAATAAAGCAGCATTGCAAGTTTAATTATTGCACAAGAGCCTGCACATTTTCTAGAGTGAGTGGGATTATTCACAGAAATGTTATCAGCCTTTCTTTTCATGTTCTGTTATAGTTGGTTCACACACATCGTTTAATTTTTCATGCTTGCCTTCATCTCAGCCATTGATGACTCCCATCAGTGTGTGAGATCATTTGGAAATTAAGGCTTTGATGTTCGTGCAAGTCATTGTCAGCAACTATGTGTGAATTCAACCTTAATTTTCACCTTCTGCTTTGTTGTTAATTTTTTCCTAGAACTATGATAATCTCCCCTATTTTACATTGTAGACAGGTATATAATTTAATTCAAGTAAAGTTTGCAAGAACCAAGACAATATAAAAATGTAAAGGCTCTTTTCGCGGTAAAAGCTTCAGGAAAAGTTTGGGGAAATAGTTTGTGCCCCCATTAGAAGATGTCTTCTGAGAACTGTGGTGTTTATTCTGCTAGACTGCTGCAGATCAGTTGTTCGTGGCTGAAAAGGTATTTTATAAATACTCATCCAAAAGGGGGGAAAAAAGGTAAATCCGTTATTCCTATTTCCAGTATTCAGAGATTTGGGAATTGCCTGAGGACAAAGTTGTCTTTCTCCTTCTCTTTCTAGCAGTTATTTTGGCAAATTAATTGCTGATGGATGTCGCTACCATATATTTATCTAATCTTTTAGGACAATTCTCAGGATAATTGTGTGGGGGGGAAAAAAACCACTTTCTTTCCTTATTATAAATTCCATCGTTTCTTGCCAGAGAAGACATTTGTCATGAGATGGTTAAAAAAAGCCCTGAAAGGAATGATTCTTCTCCTCTCTTTTAGTTGTAGAAAACCCCATATCTATAAATATTGTTCTGATTGACTGAATGGCCATTATGTTGCCATTCTCAGTGCCTTCTATGGGTTTTCTACAATGCAGTTATGAGGGCTCTTTGCTGTGAATACAGCATGGGCCCAGGATGATAGTTCTGTAGATTTCACATTAAGGCCATGAGGTTTATTAATCATCTGTTGAGAATCAAGTCTTTCTTGAAGAAGTAAAACACTTAACAAGGGAACTTGTCTATTGACTGGTACGTGCTGCTGGCCAGCATTGTCAACACATGTGATCTGTTGGAACAGCGTGTCTTGTCTTTTAATTCTTCCAGGCATCTGGCTTGGTAGTTAAGCCAAACATTTTCTTTCACTGTCTTCTTCCTGCTGATATAGAAACTGTGCATAAGTCCCAAACACTGATTTTATTCTGGTGTACCAGCTATCCCGGAAGAAGACATCTAATACTTAGTAATATTGTTCTTAAAAAGGAAAAAGGAAGAGGGCTGCAACTTTATACAAAAATTATTAATCTTGTTAGTATTGCTATGACAGTTCACATCATGATGACTTTGGTGTTCAGGTGGCTGTTTGACTGGAGTATTTTTAATTGGAGGTGGCTTTTAGGGGCTGTTGTTTGAACTATGTTAATTTTTGGGGCTGGGCTATTACACAAATATTCCTCCATCAAGAAGAGCCTAGCAATTGTTGGAACTAATAGCTGTGGTGATATAAGGCCCATTAATCTGAAGCAAGTGATGTAATTGAAAGAAAGATCACTGGTAGAACATGTTCATAAATAGCCAATGCTTTTCTAGTCTTGCAAGCTCCTGTTTGAAAGGGATTTCTGAAATGCAGGGAGTGCTACTTTCTTTTTCTGCTACAATCCCTATGGGGGCTTATAATAGCACATTGGCTATTTGTGGGTGTTTTATGTTAAGGATTAGTCTCAAGTACCTTTTGGGATGCTCAAAATTGGGGAGTAAGTGGGGATTTAAAACTGCTCTTTCAAGTAATTGTAATACACAGCCTGTGTGTTCTCAATATATACACTAGATTGGAAAGTCCAAGGCCTATGGCTTTTCAATGTACTGCAATATTCTCCTTTTACCAGGGCTTTAGACCTCTATTGATGAGGGAAATAAGCATTCTCATTACATATTCTTACTTGATTAGCTAATGCACTTTCAGAGCCTTAAAAAAAAATCCTAATCTTTGAACATATTGCTTAACCAATCTTATTTCTACTGTGCATTTAGAAGCTTGGAAAACAATAAAATCTTTTGGATTGACCTAAATGTCAGGTTTTTTTGTTGTTGTTGTTGTTTTAACTATGGCAAATTGACCTTTGAGACCCTCAGCAGTGAGCCTGAATGGAAGTGATTTAAAGCAAGCGTGCTGCTTTGAATATTTATCATGCTTATGCAGAAAAGGATTGCAGCAGATTAATTGCCATCTGCAATTGAGGAAATGCTGAAGCCACTATCAGTTTTACATGTGTAGCTCTCCTGGCCATACTGGGAAATTGCTATGTAGAAAATGGTTAAAGAGGCTGCAGTGTGGGTCAGAGAAGAGCAGGATTGATCTCTAGCCCTTAATATAGATTAGGTTCAAACACCGCCAAGCAATGTTTTATTTTTAAGAATGGTTTGTTGACCCAGCCACAAAGACTTGCATATATTTCAGTAATTTGCAAACCTTGTACAAACCACAGTGCTTGATTTCAATATGTTGAGTCAAAACTAATTGTTTCAGCACAAGTGGATGCAGTCACAGAAACATCAAAAGAATTTTCAATGATGCCCCAGAATACATTTTAAAAAGCTTTTTCTCTACTATAAATAAATGGCTACCATTTATAGTACACTCTCTTTAAAAATTTGTAATGTATGCTGTGTTTTGATGACAACTAATTGCAAGCCTAGTTGATTCATTCTGGAAAGAACACCCAACTTTAATGAGCAAAGTAAATGTAATATCTGTTCTTTAATAAATAAGGTTATTTTAAAATGCCGCATCTTTAAGAAAGCCGCTCACCATTCACTTATGTGGGACAACAATGAAATTATTTCTAAATAGAACAGCTGTATTATTTTTGCACTGGAGACAATAAAGAACCTTGTCCATCTTAAAAACTAAAAACTTGCTTAGTTAATAATATGGAATATCCTTTCATGGATCTGATCAACCAATATGAGCATATGGGCTCAGGTGCATGGAAACTTATATTACAGTAAATTACATAGCTATGTGACTTGAAAGTAGCTTAAAAACTGGTATGTTAAAAACAAATTCTAGAACTCTTCCTTCTCAGAAAGGCAGACTGAAGCATCTACAGAGGGAACATCCATTTCTGAAAGTCAACTGCTATTTCTTTTCCCAGAAGATATTGAATGTATTCTGGAATGCTTCAACTCAACCCTAACAAGACAGAGTTGCTGTGGGTTTCAATTCTCCCCTCCACCAGGTCACAATAGAAGAACAGAGATAGAAGGGATAGATTGGAGGTCTAGTGAAACTCCCTACTCAAATAGGAGATTATACCATTTCAGACAAATGATTGTCCAATCTCCTCTTTAAAACTTCCAGTGTTGGAGAATTCACAACTTCTGGAGTTAAGTTGTTCCACTGGTTAATTGTTCTGTCAGGAAAGTTCTCCATAGTTCTAAGTTGCTTCTCTCCTTGATTAGTTTCCACCTATTGCTTCTTGTCCTGCCCTCAGGTGCTTTGGAGAATAGTTTGACTCCATCTTCATTGTGGCAGCCCCTGAGATACTGGAACATATCTATCATGTCACCCCCAGTCCTTCTTTTCATTAAATTAGACATATCCAATTCCTGCAGCTGTTCTTCATATATTTTAGCCTTTAGGTTTGGAAGTCTCCCATTGTTAAGTCTGAATTGGGTAACACAGTCAGGAAATAGCCATGGCCAGGAAGGCTTTTGCATAAATTTATATTGTGTACAACTCACACAAGTGAGAACTCTGGCCGAGATGGCCTATGTGCATCAAGCTGTGCTCATTCCTAGATCAGGAGGCACTGCTCACTTTCATCCATGCTTTGGTCGCTTCCCATCAGTATTGTTGCAATGCAGTCAACATGAGCCTGCCGCTGAACATTGCCTGGAAATTTCAGCTGGTCCAAAATCTGGTGGCACATGAAAATTTGGATGTATCGTGGTATACCAATGTCACATCACTGCCACACGATCAGAGCTTCCAGTAGGTTCTGGCTACAATTCAAAGTGCTAGTTGTCAGCTTTAAACACCACATGGTAATGAGCTGGGATACTTGTGGGAATGTCCATCTCCAATGGTTTTATCTGTCCTATCAGATCTAGTATGGTGGGCATGTTGCAGGTCCCTTCTGTGAAGCAGTATCAAATGGCAGGACTCAGGTGGTGTGTCGTCTTTGTAGTGGCACCTGCTCTGTGGAATAAACTCTTCGCTGAGATTTGGACAGCTCCAAACCTGCTAGCCTTCCAGAAGGCCTACACACCGTGTGTGTGTGTGTGTGTGTGTATTGATTGGCTTATGCTATTATGCTTATGCTGTATGTGTGTGTTGATTGGCTTATGCTATTTGAAAATATTTGGTCTTAGGCTATTGGAAAGTTTATTAGGATGCCTCCACTGGATTTTTAATTGGCTACCGTTTTTACTTTTATGACATGCCACCTAGGATTTGTTGAGATGTGTTTATATGATCATATAAATGTATTAAATATATAAACAGATGTCCAAATAGATATTTGGATTAGTCAGTTCTGAGGAACAAATGGAATATTCCAGAAAAGAAACTAATTTATTTGTCATCTTTGTGCTAGAAAGGGGAGTTACTTCTTTTGTGGAGTTTTCTGTAAATAGAGCATTTGAGCTACATCTCTTTCTCTTCCTTTTAGGGCATGAAGACATCTTTCCCTGCCTGCACAAGCTGCAGCAAGGGCAATTCAAGGGACATGTTTAGAAAAATAAGATTCTCTCAATACACAGCAGGAGCCAACCACCTACAAGACACAAGCCAGGCAGTACACATGCAGCCTTGTTGTAACTAGTTCTGCAAGTTAGGGCATTGCATTAATATAAGAGCAGGACAGTTTTTCTGATGCCTCCCTAAAGGAAGATCAAAACCAAAATGTTCTTCAATACTTGCCTTGATATGTTCGGGTAGAGTTTGATCCAAACTTGGCATGGGGAATATAAGCAAGAAATTCTGTTTTCAAGTGATTTTGCAAGTCCAATTGACCTTCATTTAAATCCCAATTAGAAGGAAACCACATAGGGATGAAAGGAGAAAGTTGTCTTGGTTATATCTTGGTTATCTTGGAATCATGGTGGCACAGTGGTTAGAACACCGTATTGCAAGCTAATTCTGACCACAGCCTGGAGTTCAGTCTTAAGTTTATTGTGTTGCTGTCTTTGTTTCTTTGATTGGATTTTTCCACAGAAGGGTTCAAGGTTGACTCATCCTTCCAAGGTCAGTAAAATGAGGACCCAGATTGTTGGGGGCAATATGCTGACTCTGTAAGCCACTTAGAGAGGGCTATGAAGCACTGTAAAGTGGTATATAATTCTAAGTGCTATTGCTATTGGGTATTCATCCCTTATTTCTCACTTTGATGGACCCATTGCTCTATAACAGTGTTTCTCAACCTTGGTGACTTTAAAATGTTTGGACTTCAACTCCCAGAATAACTTTGCTGGGGAATTCTGGGAATTGAAGTCCAAACATCTTAAAGTCACCAAGGTTGAGAAACACTGCTCTATAACAATGTGAAGGTAACTGAAGCGAGCAAGAGTTTGCATTTTTAACAATAGAAAATCTATTCTGTGTTGAAAATTTGTTAATCTCAGAGGACGAAGCAAATGCTGCCATTGTTGTTACTAATTACTCCATAAAAGTGTCAAAACAGATACATCTCTGCCAAATGTTAAAAGGAAACAAGATTTAAAAAAGAAAGTGAAGAAATAGATTTGGATGTGGAAATATCATCTTTATCAAATGAGCAAAAGTGTAATGGAGTGGTTTATTCTTTTTGTAGGGATGTTCCTTGCTTCACACCAGTAATTCTATTTCTTTTTCATTGACTTGGCTAAGTTGGACATCACAATCAGATTTGAGAATTTCCCCATATTGGTTTCTTTCAAATGCATTTGGTAAAATATGAAGCGTTGAATATTTTTGTTGGCAGATAAATAGTTTGGAAAATGATGAGGAATCCTTTACGTTGACGTGTTGAATAAAAAGAGATCATATGAAAAACCCAACATGTTTCAATAGTGGCTAACCAAGTGCTCATCAGAAGCCATCAAGTAGGGAAATAATAGGAAAGTCCTCCCTCTTCCTTGTATCCTACATCATTTCTATGAAAGGATGCTGCCTTTAGAACGGAATGGAATAGAATAAAAGAGTTGGAAGGGATCTTGGAGGTCTTCTAGTCCAACCCCTGCTCAGACAGGAAACCCTATACCAGTGATGGCGAACATTTTAGAGACCAAGTGCCCAAATTGCAAGTCTTTCTCTCTCGTGAATGCACGGCAGAGAGCCGCACACCAGCTGGCTGGCAGGAAGTGGGGCATCACAACACCGGCAGCTCTGCAAGAGGCAAGATCTTTTTCTTTTGTGAGCTTCTGTTTCATTATTTTCAGAGAAATGTGTTTCTCTGCAAATGACGGTGAAAAACGCAAAGGAAAAACGTGGTAGACCTGAGTTGGGGTGATGGCGCGCATGCCCACAGAGAGGGCTCTGAGTGCCACTCTGGCACACGTGCCATAGGTTCACCACCATTGACCTATACCATTTCAGACAAATGGTTGTCCAATCTCTTCTTTAAAACTTCCAGTGTTGGAGAATTCACAGTTTCTGGAGGCAAGTTGTTCCACTGGTTAATTGTCAGGAAATTTCTCCTTATTCCTAGGTTGCTTCTCTCCTTGATTAGTTTCCATCCATTGCTTCTTGTCCTGCCCTCAGGTGCTTTGGAGAATAGCTTGACTCCCTCTTCTTTGTGGCAGCCCCTGAGATATTGGAAGACTGTTATGTCATCTCTAGTTCTTCTTTTCATTAAACTAGACATACCAAATTCCAGCAACCTTTATTTGTTTTAGCCTCCAGTCCCCTAATCATCTTTTTTGTTCTTCTCACTGCATTCTTTCTAGAGCAGAGAACAGCTTTGTTGGCTGGGGAATTCTGGGAGTTGAAGTCCAACCATCTTAAAGTCACCAAAGTTGAGAAACACTCTTCTAGAGTCTCAAAATCTTTTTTACATCAAGGTGACCAAAATTGGATGCAGTATTCCAAGTGTGGCCTTTACCAGGCATTATAAAGTGGTATTAACACTTAGTTAATTTTAACAATTTTAACACTTTAGTCCTGGAAATGGCCAAGGGCTATTATAATTTGCAACCATGGGATAGTGGTCTTATCCTTTATGAATCATCCAGCTTTTTCTAAAGTTATCTAAACTGGCCATTGTGGGGGTCCTTGGTGCTCTCTGAAATGGGTTCTTTTCTTGCAAACTTTTCCCAGACTAGGTAACATCATCAGTGCTAGTAAGGAGTGCAGTTTTACATCAGTTTATATTCTTTTGGCTTGCCTATCAGTCAAAGATATGGATAAATCTTCAGTGTAGAAAATGCTGTTTGCTAAATCAGGATGGAATCTGAATGAAAAATGTGCTGTTGTGTACAAACTCTACTAAACAACGGTCTGCTAAAATGGATTTACAGTATTTTATTTTTATTTGTCATGAAAATTCCATTATTCGACATCAAAGTTTGACTTTGGATTCTGCTATTTAAGAAAAGAAGAAAAACGTCTCCCTCTTCCTTTTATTTATATTTATTCCATGATCATTTGTCATGGTCCTGTTTACATTTTTCATATATAAAAAGGCCTAAACAATGTGAAAGAGAATCTTGATATTTTTGCAGTGCCTACAAAATGAACAGGAGGGGTAGCATTCTATAGGGTGTGGTCTGTTACACAACAACATTGACTGAAATGGAAGGAGTGTGTAGAACTACTTTCTGCTATGGTACTGTTGCGCTATTCAGCTTTTATATGAACAATGTTTTCTGGAATTGCTATATTAAACTTTTTCTTCAACTTTATCAGATGTGCAATTAAGCAATAGTTTGTTTTCTGCTCTCTGTAAAGACAGTTGCCCATTCATTATTTAAATGGTATAACAAAAAAAAAATATCAAGATGGCTATAACTAAGCTGTATATGATGTAAATCATAAATATAGGATTGCAGGCTATAAAAATGAATACTGATTTATAAACCAGAACGTGTAACATGTTGCAGTCATCATTGATGCCAAAAAATGTATATATCTGCTTCATTCTAATTTTATGTTCAAATCAGAGTTGGACAATCTATAGCTTGTGAGCAGACTCAACCCCCCTTTAACTGTATCACCAAATCTTAGCATATGTACCAAAAACCAGTGTGCATTCCAGCCAATTGGAAGTAAAGTCTTGCTTTATAAATATTCCTTGCCAAAAACCAATTAATGTTTTTTTTCATCCACCTGTGTGATGAAACCATATTCACTTTATTTCGGTGGAAGTTTTCAGTCATCCAGGTCATGGTTGTCTTAAGGTGCTTTTCAAAAGGCAACTGGACTTTTGTATTTTCCTTGAAGACATTTCACTTCTCACCCAAGAAGCTTCTCCAGTTCACTGAAAGCTGAAAAAGCTTCTTGGATGATAGAATAGAATAGAATTCTTTATTGGCCAAGTGTGATTGGACACACAAGGGATTTGTCTTTGATGCATATGCTGTCAGTGTACATAAAAAGAAAAGATACATTTGTCAAGAATCATAAGATACACTACCTAATGATAGTCATAGGGTACAAATAAGCAATCAAATCAGACTAGGAAACAGTAAACAATATAAATCGTAAGGATACAAGCAACAAAGTTATAGTCACAAGTGGGAGGAGATAAGTGATAGGAACAATTAGAAGAATAGTAATACAGACTTAGTAAATAGTTTGACAGTGTTGAGGGAATTATGAGAACCAAAACATCTAGGAAAAAACAAAGTCCAGTTGCCTTTTGAAAAGCACCTACCTTTGAGATATACTCGTTTTGCTTCATTGCCAGGGCTTTCAGCCCCACCCCATATCAGATACGGCCTCCAGCCTCCTTGCTTAAGGCAGATGGAAATTGGAATGGTTTCTGATTTCCCTGAGGAGAAATCATTTATGTAGCATGCTAAGTAAGTATATAAGAGCCAGTTTGATGTAGTAGTTCAGGCATTAATCTAGAAACATGGAAAATATGAGTGATAGTCCTGCTTTAGACACAGTCAGCTGAGTGACCTTGAGCCAGTCACCCCCTCAGCCCTAGGAAACAGGCAAGGGCAAGCCACTTCTGGAGGATGGGGGAACCTTTATTTATTTTTTATAATTTAATTTATATACCGCCCCCTCTCCCAAAGGGACTCGGGGCGGTGTACAGCCATTAAAAACATACAAGGTAAT
>JAEANM010010307.1:0-15864 GCA_017656035.1 Myanophis thanlyinensis
ATTGTGGCTCCTTCATGACTCGTGGACTTCAACTCCCAGAATTCCTGAGCCAGCATGTCCACAAGTCATGAAGGAGCTATAATTGCCCACCCCTGTCCCAGCCCAAGGAAGAGAAGGACCAGAGGTGGGGGGAGGGAATGTAGACATGTCCAAATATTTGAGGGGCTGCCACAAAGAAGAGGGGAGGCCAACCTAGTCTCCAAAGCACCCCAGGGCAGGATAAGAAATAACAGATGGAAACCTATCAAGGAGAGAAGCCACCTGGAATCGAAGAGATCTAAATCCTGCCAGGATCACAGAAGAGACGCGGAGTCTCTGTGGCTGAAACACCACTATTCACATTCCCACCAGCCTGGCCCAGGTGAAGAAGCAACAGCCTTATAAGTTCAGCCTTCCTGGAATGTCATTCATGTTTTCTCAAGAATTATTTTGTTCTTCCGGTATACGTTGACATTATGACTCAGGTGAGGATGCAGCTTGGACTTGCAAGGCCTCCGCACTGGGCTGCCCGTGTGGCATGAGCCCGGCCAAAGCCCTCCCACCCACACAGAGCCAGCCAGCCTGTAAGGGGACACCGGAGTTTCAGTCTCGGCGGGCACAAGAAATGTCTTTGCAGCGTTCCATGCTCAGGAAACCCATCACGCTTTATATAGGACAATTCCAAATTTGTGTATGTAATTCAACATCCTGTTCACATTTTAATGTGGCATCCATGTCCCCGAAACCATATTAACAACCCAATGGATATTAAACGAAACTAGGATGAGGATGGAGGAAGCTTAAATCATTTGTAAAAAAAGGTCCACTCAGTTGTTGGATACTTCCAGGATAATAAACTCAGCAGCCGCCGCTTTTTAAATCTTCTCTGTCCTATATAAAGTGTGGTAAACAAACCAAAAACGTTTTGTTGAAATAGCCACCTCTTCACATCTCACAAGAGTCATAGCCGTGTTAAGGCTTAAGATTGACCCTTAGATGCTGATGCCTGGCCCCTCTGCATTCCAGCCAAGGCATTTTCTGCCCTCTTCCTCATCCTGCACCAATAAACTGAGCATGTGATGTATATTTGTCTGTGTGTGAAAGAGAGAGAGAGAGAGAATGTTGCGATGGGTGGCATATAAATTTAAGAAATAATGTGTCTATATCTCAGAGTCTCTAGATCTATGTGGATATGCTATATACATTGGGGCAAAAAAGTATTTAGTCAGCCACCAATTGTGCAAGTTCTCCCACTTAAAAAGATGAGGCCTGTAATTGGCGTCATAGGTAGACCTCAACTATGAGAGACAAAATGAGAAAAAAAAAAATCCAGACAATCACATTGGCTGAGTTGGAATTTTTCTGCAGATGATTTTCCAGCCACGGAAGTGCTCTTCCCCCCATTGACTGAATTCCGGCTGCAATTTTATTCCTCTCGACTTGCCTGAGCTGTTATCCGCAGCCTCTGAATGCCAGATAATTTATTCAGGGAAATAAATTCAGTACAAAGACCAATTTCACGAAGAGCTATTTCCTCGGGAAGCCCTGGGCTGGAATTCACGAGAACATCACTGTTTCGGAACAAACAAGAGACCCTCCTTTCTCATCACCCTTCATGTGAGAACCCCCATGCAAGAACAACCGAGTGGCTCACACCTAGGGGCCGTCTCTCACTTCTCCTTGCCCCAATTTGTCCTCCCCACCCCTCCCCCCCTCAGAAAGGACTGATTGACCTGCTGTTCCTGCCCAGGGCAAACCAGGCTCTGAAAAGCGAATGAATGAGTCAAAGAACTGTGAGGAGAAAAAAAGGAAATCTAATCCCATTCGGTCACTGTGACTTTCTATTTTTTTCCCTCACCTTGCGCACCGTCCATGTGTCCATCCAGGATCCCAGATCTTTCCTTTGGCCCCACAGATGTCTGAGATACTCATCAACTCCATCCAACCACAACGTTTGCCGTCTTCTCCTTCTCAGCTCACTCCCTCCTCCTTCGTACCTTTTTTGCCAGCACCTCCTTCTCCTCCTCTTGATATAAAGCCCATGATATAATGCACCCCTAATAGTAAGGCTGAAGTAGAAAGGGCACAAACTAAGCATGGATTTACTATGCGTAAATAGGACCTCTTCTGTAGAGGCTACTAGCATTAGCATTGATTAAATAGCGCTAGGAGATGCAGGTCTGGTACCAAGATTCAACATATTGAACTGAATTTGAATGGAATATTTTATTTGGCCAAAGGTGCGTGATTAATTTAGACACACAATCTGGTGTGTCTAATTGTGTTGGTGCAGAAGCTCTCAGTGTATCCGCAAAGCAACAGAATAAAAAGCATAATATCAATAAGAGGAGAAATTGAGGAAGATAATAAGAAGTCTTCTAATATTATAGTTTACCCTTAATCTTAAATATATTTTATTTGCTTTTCAAATTTTAATTCCCTGTATTCATTCTCTATTATTTACAACTATGTTCAGCTTTATTTAAGGAATCAGTTACACATGGTATTACTTTAACAAGTGTGACTGTGAAGAGGTATTTTATTCCCACCTCCCAATGTCAACTTGTGAGAAAATGCTATTCTAGACATCGGGGATCAAATTATTCTCAAAAGGCACCGACAGCGCTATGAATGTACACATTGCTCTGATTTTTTTTGTGTGTGTGATTTTAGATGTAACACGCATCCACCTCTGGCTTTTGCTGTTTTCTTCCCCCCCCCCCTCCTGTTTTAAAAATATTACCTTAGTTCTTATCTTTTGACTGAACTCCTTAATGGAAATTAAAAGGCCGTACTGCATGCCTCTGTTAGTGGCCAGGCCCAACGAACAGGCGAGGCAGCTCAGCTGACCCAGCAGCCTCTTCATTTCCCTGGGAGTCGCCTCGGACTGTGTCCTGGACACCTCGGCCGGCCCTGCCCAGTCGGGCTTTTTAGACTGAAGCCAATCAATCCATCAGAACAGAGCTGCTGCAAGGGACCTTGGAGGTCTTCTAGTCCAACCCCTTCCTCAGGCAGGAGACCGTATAACCCTTCCGGACAAATGCCTGTCCAGTGTCTTCTTAAAAGCCTCCAGTGATGGAGCACCCATGACTTCTGGAGGCAACTTCTGTTTCACTGGTTGATTCTTCAAATAAAATTGGAACAAATTTTAACAGAATTGTTCACCGTTAATCCAAGTAACTTCATCCACCGGACCACCCAACAGATTTGGAACGAATTGCCCCTGGAGATCCGGACCATCACAGACCGGCAGACGTTCCGGTGCGCATTAAAGACCCATCTGTTTCAACAGGCCGGTCTGGCCTAGTATTAATTTTGGGGTTTTAATTGGTTTTTTAATTTTTTAAAATTTAAAATTTTTATAATTTTATACTTTGTTTTTTAGATGTTTGTACACCGCCCTAAGTCCCCTCTCGGGAGAGAGGAGGTTTAAAAATTAAATAAATAAATAAAATTCCAGGGTTCCCTCCCTACCCCGTAGAGGAGACTGGGTCACTCTGATCAGGGCCACTGGTCAACTATCGGCAGATACGAAGAGGGTGGAGAAAGAGGTTACACTGCCCTTCAGGCCCCCAGAGGTCATTGCTAAGACGGGCAGTGGCAAGGCGCCCTCCTTCCCAGGGGGCTCCCGGTGCCTCCTCTGACACTCCCGTCTCCTGAAAGCCCCCCTCCCCCCCCGCACCAAAGCCCACCTTAGGGTCGGCACAGATCAACTGCCTGAAACAAAATACAGATCCAGCTAAGATCCGGCGGCATGCTTTTCGTATCATGTACTCTGCTAGATAGAGGCTTTTGGCTCTAGCCTTGCTATCAAATTCCTTCTGTATTTTTCAAAATAAGACTGATTTAACACTCGGCATCTTCCTTAATGAAATGATCCAGCAGACAATTCTTAATCCGTGCAGGGAGACTGAATGTCAGCTGTTCCCCTTAACTATCTCGCTTGCCTGCAGAATTCAAGCGGGGCTCTAAGCCTTCAAAGGGGCGAGAAGGGCTTGCCAGGGGTGGGGGCGGGGCTGCCAGAGCCTGGGGACCCTCCGTTACGCCATCAGGGACTTAGGGGAAAGAAGAAACCGCCAGTGCTTTTCAGCTCAGAATATTGAATAACCTTTATTGAAAATATAAAAGATCTACAAAGCCACTGATACTCAGCATGGAAGAGTTCATTAAACTGTACACATGTTTTTAAAAACATCAGAATGGCAGAAAGTCGATGATGTTTTTCACAAAGTCTCTTTTCCATTCTCACATATATATTTTTTTTTTCCGGTAGGAAAGTTGTGTGCAAGAATTGCTTTTCATGAAACAAATGTTCTAAAAGCCATGAGTAAATTCATTATATTGTAAGAGGAAACTAAGATTACTAGCGATTTCCCCCATTAGCGGTTATTAAAGCCTCTAGAAGAAAAAGCACTGATTTGGAAATCGGAACCAAAATAATCAAAAGGAATTAGTAATTAACACTGCTGCCATCAGCCACACACAATCCCTATATTGCTGTATACCTTTCCTCAAGGGGACTTTAGAAATATACAAAGTGTTTAGCATACAAATAATGCTAAATAATAGCAAAGTAACATCAACAGATTTTATTAATCTGAAATGCAGCTGCCAGAAATAACCTTACAGCTCTCCTCCCAGATAAAGGAGGGATGGCTACGAAAGGTCATTTAATCCACCATATTCTTGAGGACAAATCCGAGGTACTCGGAAGCAAACCGAGGGTCATGAGCTGCCAGAACTGAATTCCTAATTTTCTGATTTGTAGCACCAAAGGGAAAAAAAACAAGAATAACTGAACATAAAGAAAGCAACAAAATGTAAATTCACCCATCCTAGCAGGCTGTACTTTCGTTTTAAGGTTAAAAATCTTCAATGCTGAAAAGCACATAATTGTATAGTTTTGGATTGGAGTAACCAAAGGCACTGATTTGATCCTGCCACCTGACCTGCCCGGTTAAAGAGCCGCAGCGTCTCACCCAGCCGTGGCCGGTCTCCCCTGAAAGGGGGGGGGTCACCTGGGCGCCTCTGAAGGGCAGCCGGCCCTTTCCACCGCTAGGACCGGCCTGGGTCGAAGGAGACCAATTTCTGGAGCAGAGCGCGGGGAGTTTCTCGCGGCCCACTTCTCAAAGAGGCACAAGTCTTACGTATTTCACTAAGGGAAGGGGGGAGGGGGGGTCTTTTCCCGTTTGTGGAAAAGTAAAATAAGCTCAGAATTTCATCTGAGGCAAAAATGACACCATCAAGAATTGTGACTTGGAAGGGAGGGAGGAAGGAAGGAAGGAAGGAAGGAAGGAAATCATTCACAAGGCACAATATGATAAACATGAAGAGTCCCTGAGACTCCGGTTGGGTTCAGTATCTCCTTTCTCTACTTACGTAGTTCAGAAGAATTAGGAAAATACAATACAGACTATTTTATAGGAAATATACCTATAGGAAATAAACTAGTTGGCTAGAGAGTATATAGCTTTTTCATCACTTTTTTGTTTTAAAAAAAAGACCTTTTTCAATGCAAAGATTGGTCCATTTTTAATTATCAGCAAGCCAGACTACTTACTTCACTAAGCTTAAACTGTTTTAAATTACAACTCTGCAATATTGCTACAAGTGGAGTAACTACATTCTAAAAAGCTTGATGAATGTTAAATGAATGAGGCAATCTTAAGAGCGTTTTCTTATTTTGGAAACTTCCAGCATAGCCTATAAATCACAGTATCAATACTGAAACTTAATGCTAAACTTTCCTTTCAGTTTATTGGCAACTCCACATAGAGAAACAACACAGGACTGAGCAAACAATGCTGCTTTAATTATCCTACCCAGGCTCATGCGATTCAAAACCCTTCAATAAAAATACTGAAATGTTGAGTGCATAATTTACTTACGACCGGTTGCTTAGCAACCGTTCGGTTATGATGATGGGCCTACTACCTTGAGGCTACTTTAGACCCAGACTTTAATTTCCAAGGGTGATGCGCCCCCCCCCCCCTGCAAATTTTGGATGCTGGGCAACACTGTGGCACTTCTGTCTGTTTGTGGCATCCCGTGGTCACATGACCTGTTTTATGACAGCTTGGTCAAAAAGTAGCACTTCTTTTTTGTTTTACTTTTTTGGAGACTGTGCCCATAGCAAAGCACTGGGGCTCATTTAACAACTACGTTCAGTGACTCACAAAAAGGGCTGGTCACCTGGCAATTGTAAGTCGAGGACTACTGCAATCCACTCCAAGAAACCAAGCGCTCCAACTAAGCCTTCCTGGCTTATTTCATCGTTCCTGAAGCCTGGAAGAGGAGAAACTGGGACCCCCACCCGGGATAGAATGGGGGGGGGGGGAGAAATCCTTGATCAAATGCAACCATGGATGTCACACCTGAGCCCACCAAAGGTGTGCACACACCTCCGTGGCCTACCTGGCCCCTTTCTCACACTGGAATCTGTCAGGATTTCCCTGAGCGAAGAAGGAAGTCGGGTCTGTGACTTCCGGTTCTAAGAAAGCGGAGGCCGTACCTGAAAATGCGGAGCAGCAGGATGGGTGGCGGCTGGTGCTAGAACGGAGGGTGGAGAGTTTCCAGGGCAGCCCTATTGCTGGAAGCCCCCTGGGGGTCTCTGGGTATTGGAAGCCCATCCTGCCTGGCCGCCTGGCCTATCAAAGCCACTGCGGGGGGGGGGGGGCAGGAGGAGGAGGGGGGGGAGGCGGAGGAGGAGGCAGCGGCAGATGCTGGAATGGCTGGAAGGAGCCGCTACAGAAGAGGGGAAGCTGGTGTTGTGTGTCGCTGCCTGCAACCAGGTTAAGGGGACCGGCCCTCCTGCTTCTCCTCCTTCTTCCAAAGAACCACCAGGCACCACTTTTCCATCATAAAACCTCAGATTCTCCCTGTCTTGAAAGGACCAAAACGAGCCTAATCGCAGCGGCCTTTGCAAACTGCCTTTTAAAAATGGCAATCTACTTTAAAAGCTTCACCTTTTCCTTTTCCAAGGATCCAAAGCCGCCACGAGGGAATACACACACACACACACACACACACACGGGGATTTTTGCCGTTTGGGTTAGTTACATCTGCCGAGGTCTGCAGGGATCAAAGTCCGGCTCCCAGCCATTTGCCAAGCCACAATTTTAAACATTATATGAATTTGTGAGGTGTTCCTTCGTATTTTAACATCTAGAACGATTTATCAAAATGGCTCCAAGTAATTTATTGGAGAGCGGAAGGAACGTCTAAACGCTTCCGGGAGAGATCAGCCGAGCCCCTCGATCCGTAACGGCTTGCATAGTGGGCACGCGAAGAGACTCCAAACCCAACATTTGATCTACTTATCTACTGCAGGGGGAAATCCCACACCCCCTGGTTTCTACTGTGATGTTCTCCGCAGCCTGGGGAGCCACGGGGCGGGTGGGGGTGGGAGGGCAGGAGGCCTCTTCCCGAGGGTATTTTTCTGAAGGGAGGGGGGGCAGGTCGACGGCCCCAGAGGGAAGGCTTCCTTCCAGGGGGAGAGCCGGGCGGCAGAGGCTACAGGAGCCGGGCGCTGCTGCGTCTGTGTGGCCGGGCGTAGCCGCTGTCGCTCGAGCTGCCTTCTTCTTGCAAGCTCTCTTCTGCCTCGCTGGCGCTCCCACTGCTGTCCATCTCGGCCGGGGTGAATTCCAGGCCTTCAATGTCCACCTCTGTGTGGGGGAAAGAGAAGAGACGTTTCGGGCTTCAGTGTATCCCCACACGGTTCATAAATATATGGTAAGCAGGACTGGGAGTCTCGAGTTGCGTTGTTAAGCGAGACACTGCAGTTGCATAGGTTAGTAACCCAGTTGTTAAGTGAATCCGGCTTCCCCGTTGGCTTTGTCAGAAGGTTGCAAAAAAAGGGACCACGTGGCCTTGGCACACGGCAGCCGTCATAGATGTGAGCCGGTTGCCAAGGCTTTGAATTTTGTGATCACGTGACCACGATGGGGATGCTGGAAAGGTTGTGAAAGGTGTGAAAAACGTCTGTAAGCCACTTGCCATTGGAACTTTGAATGGTCACTGTTGTAAGTCGGGGACTGCCTAAGACTTATCATCTCAGAGCTGAATCTTCTCACCATTATTCTATTCCCCCCCCCCCCCCCCGGTGCTAATCTTCAGCAACTGGTGCAAAACACCAAAGCCCCGTTCCTCTCCCTGTGGGCACCAAGGAGAAATAATTATGGTGATGGAAACTGACAGCAGGACAAAGTTTGGTAGGTACCAACGTTATTCTAGTACTGTTGGTTGGGGATTTAAATTGGTTCTTAATTACTTATGTAATTTTTAAACTGTTTTTAAATTTTAAATTTTATAATTAGTTTAATCGGCCTTAATTTAATTAATTTTAACTGGGTTTTAAATTGTTTCTATGTATGTTTTTACTTGGCTGTGCACCGCCCTGAGTCCTTCAGGAGAGGGGGGCGGTATAAAAATCTTGATAAATAAATAAATAAATAAATAAATTCTGCCAATACTTCCCACAAAACCTCTACAAGGAGATGCAACTGGTGTGCAAGCCTGAAAATCTTTCCAAAATTATCACCCTGGCCCCTTTCCGATGGTTAAGTTTTGGACAGTCACAAGCAACCTCCTAGATACACTCCACCGAGTTCAGAGTTTCCAAATGAACGAAATGAATTAAGGAATAAAGCGACAAGATCAGGGATCCTCCGCTTAAATTAGCTGAGGGAGGGAAGGGAAGTTTGCAAATGTGAAAACGAATGAATGAACAAACGAATGAATAAATGTATGTATGAAGGAATGGCTTTTAAAAATACTTTAGTTCTAATCCTTATAAATATTATTTATTGGAATTTTTGTCATTTATTGTCTATTCTGTCCAGCCGTTTTGCATATTGAAGCCACCGAAGCCTATTAAGACACAGTGACCATAAACTAAAATAAAGGACCTCAAAGTTATTTATCAAGATTCCTATTTATTTCCATTACATTTTGATTCGACACTGCTAGCATTAACTCATTCCATTACTCCTAGGAGAAAAAAGACACCACGAGTGGGAAACAAGGCTACTGCACCTGTGGATTTGGTCCTGGTTTTTGGTTTCCCTGCCCAGAAAATGTCCCAGAGGAATCCACTGTGAGGCATTACGAGGGATTTGCACTTGGTACTACTACCTCCAATGTCACCCTTGTAAGGGACTTCATAATTCTCCTTGATCAGCCTGCAAGTTAGCATCTTTGTGACCTTAAAAATCTGCAACCAATGGGGAGTTGCAGTGAAAGGGCCTCAAATCGATCAGAATTGAGCTGGAAGGGATCTCCTTGGAAAACAATGAGATTGGGGCCACACCACATGCCAATGTAATCGAAATAGCCAAGGATCCAACTGCCTAATGGGAAATCCCCAAGAGCCATTCATTCACTGAGGCACAAGTTGGTCTTAGATTTGCTCGGTGGCTACTCCACCCAGTGGAAAATGTTGCCCCGGGGAGAGAACCTTACCCCTCTCTAACTGACAGAACCCCTGGGGTTTGTGAACACCCCCTTGTTCTAGCAAGGGGGCTGAAAACATGGCCATTTCTAGTTTATCTTTCAGATCTTCCTATATTTTGCTTTTTAAAAAAAATTGTATTACTCGCTTTGAATGTTCAAATTAATGCAGAGGAAGATGGGAATCGGGGGGGGGGGAATTTTTTATTTATGGGCCATGGGTATCTTTGACTTTATCTGCTGGGCAGTCTGCAATAGTGTAGGGCATTTTTGGGTAGTGGCAGAATCTGTTCTTTTGATCAATAATACAGATCCTACTTTAGCAACTTTGAAGCTTCAACCCCCCAGAATTCCCCAGGCCGCAATGGCCGGCAAGGGAATTCTGGGAATTGAAGTCCAGAAGTCTGAAAGTTGCCAAGTTGGACATTCCAGGGTTAGGATGTTTGTACAAAAAGCTGTCCACTTGCAATAAATACATTTAAAAGGTAACTCCAAATTCTCAAACTAGTTGTTACCTTTAGTAACCAAGAATAAAGTCCAGCATTCATGCTGAGCAGTAATAGTAACAACAACGCAACAACTGCCTGAGCAGGTCCTGGGATGTTGCCCAACATTAACATTCTAATTGTTGCAGGATTATTTCAGACTGGATTGGAACAAGATGTTGTTTACAGCCTGAGCTGTAATTTGTTTTGCAAAAAATAAAAAATAAAAGAATGCTGAATCTTGATGCTTTGTACCTCTGACGTTAATGCTTCATTCTTCTTTGCAGCAATTAGTTTTCTCTCTAAAACTGCTTATTAAATTTGTTTTCCAGCCCATCACCAATTGTTACTGAAAATTTGTTTTTCCAAAAGGAAGTTGGATGGCTCCAAACAGCCGCAGCATGCTCCACCGTAGCTGCCTGTGCATTTCAAGGGCGGGCGGGGGGCTTTCGGACGGCGGGACCGCAGAATCCGAACTGCCTACCTTGCTCCGAATCGGTCGAGATGGTGGAGCCGAGGCTGTCTGTGCGGAGGCGCTCCAGGCCCTGCACGGAGAGCTGCTCCAATCTGCGCTTGAGGTACCGATGTTCTCGCTGCAATTGTTCTTTGATGTTCAGAGCTTTCCGGTCCTGTTCTTCCAATTTCTACGGGGCCAGAAAGCAACAAAACCCACCTGCTTAACAGAGAAAATAATCTTCTGCTCGTGTCTGATTAGCCCCTGGACTGCGGCGAAGGGACCCTGAAGGGGACGCCTGCGATTTCCTGACTGTGACCGTCCCCTCATGAGCGGTAGAGGGCAGCTGCAACAACCTTGCTTGCAAAGGGTGGGAGGCGAGGAAGCTGGAGACTTTTCCCAGCAGCCCCAATCAGGATTGGGGGGGGGGGGGGGGAGGCGGCTTCGAGTACTTGCTCCCTGCCGACTATTTCTGCAGAAATGATCCGAATCCCTGCTCCTACTAACAATGGGGAAAACAATCCCAATCAACCTTGTTCCACCCCCCACCCCCCCATAAAAGGTTCTTTCCTCAATGACGATACTCGGTTGGGTTCACGCACAAACAAAGCGGCAGGAGGGATGCAGTAACGGTCCGTCAAACAGGACGAATCAAAGGACACGGAGCCACGTCAGCAACAACATCTTAAAAACCAATGGGCGCTTTTCCAGGAGCCGGTCCCAAAGAAAAGCATTTAGTCCAGCACAAAACGGGTGTGACAAATAACTTGTTGCAGGTAAGATGAGAGTGCAAATCGGAACAATTTTTTCTTTTCCTATCTGTTAAAATGGACGTTACATAACGGCAAAGGGCGGCCTCCGCTGACAAGCCCACCCAAGTCCATTGGCACTGGAGAAGAACCCGGAGAAAACTGAGCCCTCCCTCCCTCCCTCCCCTCTCTCTTTCGGCCTCCCCTCCATCCCTACTAAGGCAAACCGTAACTTTGGACTCCAGGGAGACTCCGACTCTTCCTGCCAATTCTTCTCTAGGGGGACGTTATCACACACCCCACACCCGAGATATTCTGCCTCCAAGGTCTCACTGGGTGTGATTCAAACAAGGCCAAGTAAACCACGGGGTCAGGTTCACCTCTAGCGGTAAACCAAGGGTTTTTAGAACTACCTGAAATAAGTCGCCATGATCTGGCTGACGTTAGGTTAAGCAAAAGGGGGGGGGGGGGAGTGGTGGGGGGAAGGGTTGCTTCCTGGATAGCAGAGCCATTCTCTAGAAGCCTGACTGTGTAAATGTGCACTTGTGGCTAAAACATAATATATTCTAAGGTGTGACTTCTTCACATTCCATATACTCCAAGCCATGGGCCCCGGCTACACAGATAGCACTGGATGCTCCAGAAAGCTTCTCTGGTCTGGTCCGTCTGGGGCCCAAAAGCAAAAGGCCCCGAGCTTCTGTGACGCTCTGCTTGTTTCTTAGGGGGGGGGGGGGGAAGCAGTTGCAGCATAAAGTCTCCAGAGAATTTGATGGAACCAAGAAGTTAAATAACTTCAGGACATTATTTATAAATGAGATCATGCACTTTTCTCTGATTTCTTTCAGCAACACATTTTGAAGTTGGAAAAATATATATAATCTGGGTCAAAGTCTGAAAAGACCAGAAGAAATGAAGGAGCCCGGGAGTCAAGGCTGGCTGGCACTCACCTTTTCCGATACGCTACTGCAAGGCCACATTCAGCGTGGATCCTGAACCCGAAAAGGGCGCGCAGAGGTGATAGGTCAAACCATGTCGTAGGACATTGTGATTTCAGGTTCACCTGACTGGGTCCCTCTCAAAGGCCACAGAGCAGATCTAGGCCAAGGCTGAAAGGAGGAAAACCCTCCTGCTGTCTGGCCTACCTTAATGTGCATCTTGGCTCTTTTCAGCAGGCTGAGGGTGGTGTGCCTGCTGCTCTCGGCTCCCAAAGGGACCAGCTGCTTTAACTCTTCTAAATAGAGCCGGAGCTTTGCCCGCCTGAAATGAACGGAAACGGATAAATTTGCTCCAGTGTTACTGGCATTCAAAACCTGCCCTACTTTCCACACATCATTAATGGCAAATAAATACATAAAATGTATTTCACTAGCATTTAGGTCTCCCAGCTACTACCTATGAGAGATCCACTCCAATAGTTGAGGTGACAGGGAACTCAATGGACCCTAAACCAGCCCTTCCTGTTCAATTCAGCAGATACGCTAAAACCGCAGAAGCGCAAAATAGGATCCGGGCAACGCAGGGCATCAACCCACCCAAACTACATTACTACAGTGTGCTATCAGGATGTGGTTTGCCCTCCCTGAAGGCAAAGTCAACAATGGAAGACGACGCCCTGGGCCAAGCATGATTCCCGGGGATGGGATTCCTGCAGGTTTCTCAGAAGTGATCCTTCCTTCCTTCCTTCCTTCCTTCCTTCCAACATGCTCTTAAAACTAAATGATGCCCTATCGATAGCGAGTAACTCATTCAAAACCAGTGGTCACTAAGAGAGAGTCTGTCCATGGGTATGAAGTGAGGGCAGAACCCCATTATTTTGATAACTGGAAGTACACAATCTAAGGAAGAAATGGTTGCCGCCACTTCCTCAATCTTCCCTCCGGTGTTTCTCCCCATGTCGCTTTCCTTCCTGGTTCAAGGCCCAGGGCCTGAAGCCATGCAGTGCTGGGCTTCAGACCTGGTTCCCGTCCGAAGGCTCCTGGATGCAGCCGTCTGTATCTTCCCAGGACTGGGTGGCTACTGTGCATCCCTGGAAAACGATGCTGCTGCTGCTGCTGCTGCTCTTGCAGCTGCACTGAAAGTTGCACTTTTCAATAGCTTCCTTAGTTAATTATGCCTTCTAATTAAGAGTAAGTGATGAAATTTGTAACTTTTAGTCCACCTAAAGGAAAGAATTACTTCATCCTTTTCCCTCAAGCATCTTCCAAGAAGAAAAAGAGGCCTTTAAAGTGTCTCACTGTGTGGGCAAAAAGCAGCCACTCCTTGGAAACGGAGCCAAGCAAGGGGTGTTTGGAAAACAGAGTATAATCCATGCTCTCAGCCTTTGGAAACTGGCATTCTGCAACATCTTATTTAGTTATGTTATTTCATAAATGTACAGGGCCACCCACTTGCCAAATGACGCTGCACAGCTAACAAGCACTACAAATGTTCCCAAACAAGGAAAATGACAAAATAGGATATATGAAAAATGAATTCTAACACAGAACCCCGGTCTGGATTGGTCACTGGCCCCAGAGGCTTAGTCTTCTGAGCTGCTGAACTCATGCTGGAGCCCAGGGCTGGAGGGAACGGAGCGTGGGCTTTGGGCTACCCTGTGCGTGGTATTTATAGGTGGCGCCTGGTTGAATGTGGGGCTTTTCAGAGGTTGATCGGGGCATGTTGATGGCCGGTCGTGCCACTGGCCCTCGCCTCCTAAGCACTTGATAAGCTGGAGGTAAATCAGCACTCCAGAATTTTAATACAGTTTAGCAAGTATTCATTATTAAAACTAACGTCTTTTTGTTGCATGGCCTGAGAGCTGAACCTACAACATCTTATTCAGCTTATTGCCAAAATGAGTTTTTTTTTAAATGAATTCTCCAAGTCTTCAGCAGCAGCTAGCCAAAATTTCAGCTTTTTATTGATCTTTTATTATGTGAAAACTACACTTATACGATGCGATCCACAAAAGATGGTAAGAAACACACGAATAAGCAGCAACCTAAAAAGACCCTCCCTGGTGTGGCACCCTAAACCCTTTCTGTGGATTAGGGCGTGCAGGTCCTTTGAGGGAGGCCTTGTGCACAGAAGGCGCATCTTTCCTTCTCAGATTTGCGAGGCTGCTATGTACCCATCTGTTCTAGGTGCTCTCTCCACACATTCAGGGGCAGCAGAAAGCATTTTACAAAGCAGCCATGAAAAAGGCCCCCTTCCCCCCCCTCAATAAAATAAATGCCATATTCATTTGCAGAGAGCATTTCTTACGCCCACCTCCGTTTTCCAAAACTCCGACCCCATTCCATTCTTTCAAGGGGTTGCACTACTGTTAAACTTGGCAGATTACCAATTTTTTCTTTTAACTTTCTAGGGATGGGAAGTTGCTTTGGTTTTCTTTTTCTCTTCTAGCTTAATGGTATGTTTGTTTTGAAATAGCTTAAATTCGTGTAATCCTATTTCCAGAAGAGTCACGTGTCCATACGCAGTTACAATTCCTTAAAATGAAATTAGAATTTATTAAATTTATATTCCGATTCCAAATAAAATTCTATCATTCAGTTTTAACTGTTTTAAAATGAATTCCTAAAAGCTTCCAAATTTTCTGCAAACTCCTGATAAAATATGTACGTATAAAATTACTCCCATAAAAATGGTATGTATACATATGCAAATGAGTAAAACTTGCATAAATTTAACTCAGATTTTCAGTACTTAAAAAAGCTTAGTTTATTCTATCAATATGCAAATGAGTAATTATCAATCAATATCACATCTGAATTGCCATCTGTGTATATTAATACCTCTATCAATTCTGTTAATTGTTACTTACCTGTGTTTTTCTAATTCATTATGTGAAGATCTATTAAAAACAGAAAGTATCATATTTTAGAATATTATGTATTAACTCAAATAGAAACATTTGTTTTAAAAGTTCCTAATAGGTACTGTTTTTAAAAAACTTAGGCACATCTTAGTACACAAAGAACACAATTTCTTTATTTTCCTCAGGTTTAACAGCTTCAAGATCAACCCTGAATCAGATTAAATTTCTGTAATATCTCAAAATGAAATTTGATTGTTGAGACAGAATTGAAAACTCAGTCACAGGACCAACTGAAGGTTAAATGAACTCGGACCAGGGCAAAAAACAATTGCCTTAATAGACATGTTTTTCCTCCTCCCGAGCTAAACGTAGAAGCATGTTCAACAAACAGCAAACCTTACAGGACACAGTCACCCTATCCCAAGGAAGGAAGCCATCTCATGGGCCCTTCAGAATAAACTGACATTACCTCAGCCTTACCTTTGGGAATCTACCTGAGAAAAAATATTCCCAGGAATAAAAGTGTAATCACCGCTGGGCCAACAGTATTACAGCATGTGCACTGCAAAAACACCCCTACGTTCAACCCTGGTAGAGCGCAGTGCCCCCTCCCTTGGCAGGGAAGAGCCAGCCCAGACTAAAGGCTGGTGGGGGCTTAACCACATGGCCAGAAAGGAAGAAAAAAATGCTTCTTATGTCTTAGGTTGTCCCTGATATGCAATGCTAATGGTGGACTCAATTTAGTATGCCCAGGATACTGCCCTACCCATCTGATGCATCGTGGAATAGTGTGCCTGCTGTGCATTTCACGGGGGGAGTGAACTTGCATAGCAGCTGTGGGTAAAACTCTGATTTCACACCCTATGGCAATGTTTCTCAACCTTGGCGACTTTAAGATGTTTGGACTTCAACTCCCAGAATTCCCCAACCAGTGCTGGCTGGGGAATTCTG
>JAEANM010010308.1:0-13209 GCA_017656035.1 Myanophis thanlyinensis
TAATGAGTCTATCTCATATATTAGTTTCACCTTTTAAGTTGCATTTACTGAAATAAATGAACTTTTGCACAATATTTCAATTTTCCGAGTTTCACCTGTGCAGCACCACAGGGCAAAACTTTGTCAATAAAGGTACCTAAATCATAGAGAATTATGTGACCTGTTACTATCTAGGGAATAAAATTTGGGAGTTTTGTTGCCACTTCAGCACAGCTGTGCTGCTGCTGGTCAGCGCTGCCACCACACTCTTGCTATCAGCTTTGGTCTAGGCTGGTGGCACATCCAAAACTGACATAATCTTCTGGGAAACTTCTACTGTATTTGCTTGAATCTATGTATTTTGGGTCCTCTTAAGCCATTGGACTGGTTTGGCACTATCTATGTCTAATGCTGCATACACAAAAATGCATATTTTTATTGTGTACACTTTCAGCCTCCAGTGCTCAGAATCGTCTGGTATATTCATCATGATGGGTTGAAAAGATCCATTCAGTCAACACTGTTTATATGATCAGCCTGTAGGATGATGACACCTTTACTGAAGTTTATGTAATATTGCTTACTATTCTGGTCCAATTATAGTTGTCATATACTTGTTTTTTTTACTTCTTAGTCTCAGGTAGAGAGAGCTAATTCACATTTTTCTTTCTTATTTGGAGAGTACAGTAAAATGATTAAAATATGTCAAGGAATAACTTTCCTATGCCCTGAACAGGTGTTAAACCTCAAGTTTTATCATGGTAAGCAATAATTCTTTAAAAAGCCCACATTCTTAGAATGACTGTTCTAAGTCAAGAAGTATGATGCCATGTGTAACAGTGATGCCATGTCCAACAGTGCTTGTAATTTAGAGGATGTGGTATTTCTTCATGCAGGTTTTCTTCTTTCTTAAACTGCACAAATGCCCTGTTCCTTGAGCACATTCTTCTTGAAAAAAAGACAGAATTACAGTCTAAAAGAAAATTGTAACTTTATATTGGCTAAATTGTTTTGTACAAGGTGGATTAGCTGCAGACTACTAAAGTTAGTTGAGTAAATAAAATTAGCATGGCTTATATCCTTTTATCCTTGTGATAGAGAAGCACAAAGAAAGAGGAATCAGGTGACTTTATTATGCTGTCTCTGATAATTTAGCACAGGCTAAATATAATGTCAGTGAATTGTTACAGTTTTCATTTTTATTCATTTTGCTTAATTTCAGTCAAGGAGGTAATGGTTATGTCTTAACTTACATGATCTAATGAAAAAGTTTAGCTGTACAGTGATGGACAAATAAGTTATTTTCCAGGTATTGCTATGTGGATAGTGGATAGTGGCAACAACAAATATGGGGGTAAAAGGATATAAGTCATGCTAATTTTAAGAGAACATGGTGGCGCAGTACTGCAAGCTACTTCTGCTGACTGCTGGCTGCCAGCAATTTGGCAGTCTGAGTCTAAGGTTGACACAGCCTTCCATTCTTTTGAGTTCAGTAAAATGAACGCCCAGATTGTTAGGGGAAATACGCTGATTCTGTAAACCACTGAGAGAGCACTGTGAAGCAGTATATAAGTTTAAGTGCCACTGCTATCAATGGCAAGTGAGACGATGAACAGCATAGGGAGGTGACACATTTGTGTGCCACAAAAGTTCCACAGATGTATCACATCAATGAGCCACAAGTGAATGTCTGATGGTGTTGCGCAACTGTTCAGCCAGAACCCTGCCTCTCTGGGATCATTGGGATGGACTGCTTTCATTGTTTTTCCAAAGTCCTAGGAATCTGTGCTACCATGGAATTCTGGGTTTCACAACCTGGAAGTCTAGCCTAAGAGGTGTATGCTGTGCAGTGAAAAAGATTAAAAACCACTCACATAGGCTGTTCAACTTTTGCCAAGATCAAAAAAACAAAACTGAAGAGTAGTGTCACCCCTAAAGAGCTGGATCAGTTTAACCTCCTGCAACACAGAATTTTACTGCCTGGATATCACGGCTGATAACTCCATTATGGAATAGAGCCAGGGAGGAAACTCAACCAAACAAGCAATAAAAGCTTTGGTATGCAGGTTACCTAGTTTCTGGAATCATTACATGTTCTACCAATATCAAGTCACAAGGATGACATGAACTCAGATAGATGGGTAGGCAGGCAGGTCTTTAAAAAGAAGGGAAATGATCTATTGGTGGGTTAAAAAAGACCCTCAACTCCAAAGCAAAGGGTTATTGGTTGCAGTAAAGTCAAACCAGCTCTGAATTCTCACATGCTTGCAAGATACAAAAAAGGTTCACCCACAGTCATCCTTCCCCTGTGACTAGTTGTTTCCAGACAACTGGAGTTTGCCAAGATGTATTGAGAACACTGAGATGTTTGGGTGTAATTTGCATATTTCTCAGGGTGCTTGGCCTTGGGATGTTGGTACAAACAGGACTGCTCTGGTCTTTATCACCTGTCATTCCCCACTCCCAGTTTCTCATCAGGTACACACTCAGCTTTTTTGCCCTTTCATCCCCCCCTCTGCTTTCAGTCTTTGATGGCAGGATGCCTGTGAGGCACAAAGCCAAATCAGGCAGAGCTGACACTGGAGGCAACAATGGAAGAGTTGCTTGATGAAATTAAGTAATATTAAACCTGTGGATAAATAAGGGATAGCTTGAAAGAAACCTCAATGCAAGAATGGAGAAGGCTCAGAGGAAAGACTGATGATTTGAGGAACCACAAAACCCCACAATGGATAAACTATTAGGGGAAACTGCATCCAAAATAGAAGAAAGGGTGTGATGTTCTTGGTGACAACAAATCCAATGAAGGAAATGAAGCGAGCATAGGTTTTTACATTTAAGCATGACAGCTTGAGAAAGAAGTTGTTGAATGAGAGATCACCAGGTGAAGAAAAAGATTCTTTTTCGTGCAATTTAAACTTCCAAAATAAGTGTAATTTTCATTTTTTAAAAAGTCCACTAGAAATGTTAACAATATTTAAGATCAAGTTATCCCGGAAATAAATTATACATTTTCCGTCTAAGCTATATCATTCTGCTCTGGCTTCCTCAGGGTCAGCATTTTAAAGAGAACTTAAATAATAATCCAGATGTACAAATTTTTCCACTACTTCACCTTCATTCTCACCACAGGACCACATGATTCTTGAAGCAACATTTCTGATAGTTAATTGAAAGAAGCACCAGGAGGACATCGTATCAAATTTTCAGATTAACCAATCTTGTGTTAAAATGGTATAAGCTTTTGTGAGTTGCTGCTCATAAAACCAATGAACCAATAGTGCTACCACTATTTTTTGGACTAACATAGCATTCTTCTTACCACAGGGACAAGAACAGTAACTGATGAGATAGGAGGTGGCATGAACAATCAGTCAGTTCTATCCCTCTGTGTACAGACTAGCTGTTGATAGTGACATGGATACTGGATCACCAATAAAAAAAATACAATATCTATATATTTATATTGATCAAAATCTTAGCAGAGTTTCTGTGCTACATGAATATGGGAAGTATAGAACAGAGTTCAAGTTGTTCCTTTTAGACCTTCGTCCACATTGCCCTACTAACTGCAAAAAAAATAATGCTTTTTTCAGGCACTATGAAACCCTGTCTACTATGAATAGACTTTAGCTTTTTGTCAAATTCCCTTGTCAGCTACTTGCATAAAAATAATAGCACTTTTCTAATAATGAAAGGGTTCTGTAATGGCAGACCTCCTGGATGACTTCTTGAGATGGATTGTGTTGATTAAAAAAAGCCTGTGTAAATAATGGACTGATAATAAAATAGAATCCTGAGAGCTCTTATGTGGGGGAATTGAGGGCAAGACCAGCAAATAATTAATTTGCTGCATTGTGTCCAGAGTGTTTTTAAAGTAATGCAATAATAACTTGACATTAATATTACATTACTGATATAATCCTTTGGTTGCAAGGTGACTCAAATGAGAGGATAAAATGCCATAACTAGGAGTTGCCATTCAGTAGGAAAGTGAAGAATTAGAGAAAGAAATGCAAAGACTGGGACTAAAATAACATAAAATAAAAACAACAAGGAAAAAATGTAAAGTCCCTCCATAAAGAAAAAACAACAACAACCCAGCAAAGACATATAAAGAAAGATTTTTGCTGCTTGTATCTTTGAGCTTCACCATCTAGTTTCATTTCCAATTCAGCTGAGATTTGGACTAGAAAAAGACTGAGAAATATTTTTACGTAACTTGTTTCTTTACATCAAATACTGGTTATAGGGGACCTATTCGTCCAGCTGCTGTTCTTCCTTGATATCTCTGGTGTTTTGCTGAGAGTATCTCCAGCCCTCCCCACTATCCCTGAGATTTGAGACTGTTTGAAATTACAAGATAGAATGGTGGAGGAGGTAAAATTACTATGACAACACTCAAGTTCTTGTTAACATAGATTTGATTTATTATTATATAGATGCTCTGGCATTTGGAAAACAGAAACATTCTCTTTGATATTCTTAATTGAAAGGATTTATTTAATCCAATAAACAGATTTACAATAAGCATGCATGTTCATCTCTCATTTATTCAGTCCTCTACATTTCTTTCTCACTGAAGCCTACCAGAGAAATTCTGTATTCTTGGAAAGCCTCTTATTTGTAGGTTTCACATGCATTTATATTCTTTGAAATTAGTCTTCCAATGATCATGATCCAATGGCTTGGAGAGGTTTTGCTGGAAGCAAATGTTATATACAATGCAGTTTTCACATATACATGCAACATATACAAAACTGCAGTCAAAAGGAAGCACATCTGTAACTACATATGGCATTTGGCTTGGGTACCATGCCCTGGAACAAACCAGTTTAAATTCCACTAGCATATGCTAAAGGTCCTCTGGGCTGGGAAAATCCAGGGCGTACTTTGGGTAGTATCAAATTAGTCATGGCTAATGAGATTCAGTTGTCTGAGACTACCAATGTTACTTTGGCAAAAGAATTGGGATGCCTTTTTCATTTCAGCAAAATAAATGGCATCATCTGATTCAATTCATTAAAGCAAACGTAAATCAATTCACACAGGCCTAATTGCATGACCATGCTCCTGTTTTTAACAGGTTGACTTATCAGGAGTATCAGACTGGCAGCCTGCAGGCTGGATGTGTCATGTGCAGGCCATGTGCACCCCAGCTCCCCAAGGGACAAAATATTGCAAAACATCACATGACAGCAGCATGACACTGCAAGTTTGACACCCATGACTTAGATTCCAGAGTACTTTAGAGTTTTGGTAACTGTCTCCCATCTGGTGCAAGTTCTAGTTTCATCACCACAATAACTATGACTACCATGTTGGATGTGGATGTGGGGATGGGAAGACATCAATATCTTGAGTTCTTTCAGTACCTTTCCCCAGGTAATCTACAATTCATTCTCTCTCTCTCTCTCTCTCTTTCTCTCTCACTCCCCCCTCTCTGTCTCTCTGTCTCTCTCCAACTGGGTGAATCAAAGGGTCATGTTGGGAGCTGTCTGTCGGACATGGCTTCTATAAAGTTTTAAAGAGAGTTTAGGGTTAGGGTTACTATGCTTTGTAAATTTGCTCTTTCAAATGCTTTCCATACTGGTGATCTCTCAATGTTGTAACATTGCCCTAATGCATATTTTATGGCAGTATTGCATAAGAAAAGATTTTCTTTAAATACACATCTCTGTCAAACTTAAGGAGCCCTACCTTTTCTTTGCTATGCAGATATGTTGTTTTGAATAAAACATTTGAGATGAGAATAATGAATATTGGTAGGCTATGTATCACTATTGATCATGCCATGTCAGAAACCCTCACTAACAGATCATTGACTTTAAAAGATTTTCTTTATATCTGTAGCCCTGTATTGATAGACACAGATAATCCTCTTCCCCTCCCATGTGGACAGTGAATGATTAGTATGCACCACCATTTTATAGGGCAGGGTTAGGCAATGTTTTTCAACCCTGGCAACTTTAAGACAGGTGGACTTCAATTCCCAGAATTTCTCAATCAGAATTGCTGGCTGAAGAATTCTGGGAGTTGAAGCCTGCTTATCTTACAATTGTCACAATGGACAGATCCTGAGCTAATAGAAGTCTGCAAGCCTTCCATAAACTTTCAGCTAATGAAATTGCTGTATGTCTTTTCCTTATGAGCATAACTAAAGAACTGCACACACTGCTATTTTCTTAACTTAGCTCCTTTCAAGGCAGGACACAATATTTTGACCAGGGTAAAACTTATTTTAAACACTCTAATGCAGTGTTTCTCAATCTTGGTGACTTTAAGATGTTTGGACTTCAACTCCCAGAATTCCCTAGCCAGCAATTCTGATTGAGGAATTCTAGGAATTGAAGGTTGCCAAGGTTGAGAAACACTGCTCTAATGAGTTGTACTCTCTTTAAATAGCAGTAAGTGAAATTATTTCATTTCCAAGCATTAGATATGAAATAAAGTGTCAATCTGCCAATAATAACAACAAAAAGCATTTCACCTTGAATTCACTTTTCCCTCTTTCAAGCTTTAGCTGTTTGCCCTAAAGAGTCCTGGGCGCCTTTAGAAGCCTTATTTGTTACACAATAAACCAGCCTGTCTTGTACAGATATGCAGTTTTTGTACACAATATAACGTGCCTGAGTGCACATTTAAGTACAATACCTATACCAGAGAGAAAATAATTGATTTAAGAGAGATGACAGCTCAGTAGCTCATTTCATACTTTCACAATATAGCAATTTTTCGAAAGCCTTCCGTTTTCTGCTTTTTTGCACAGTGCTGCTCATCTTGGCTTTCCATCAATTTACCTCAAGCATCTAAAACAGCAAGGGACATTTCTGAACAGCCTGGAGTATTCATCCTGGATCTGAAATGAAAAGATAGTATGAGCACCTTGGCTTACTAACAGGTAAATATATATGTTTTAAGCATATTATACCAAATGTGGCTTATTCTGTTAGAAGGGCTTTAGATAATTTGGCCCTGCAGGGAATTAGAAAAGATGCAGATGAGATTTTGACAATGTAAGTTGTAGGACATTATATAAAAAGTTTCAGTCTGGAATCAAATGACTATAGTTAGTGAACCTCTTTAATTATTTGATAGGATTACTGCTGTATAATTTGAAATGCCTTCTGAAATCCGAGACTTGTGTTATATAAATCAGATTTCAAAGTCTTAATACATGAGTGTGAATTATGCATGTTCATGAATTATTTTATTCAAGCAGGATGGCAGTTCTTGACTCACTTTTAAGTATGGGGCACCAAACTAAATCAGACTCCAACATTACTATAATGCATTTAATGTGTGAATCAGATATTTAAGGCCTGCGCGATAATGCTGCGGAGAACAGCTATTTGTTTATTTATTTATTCAAAAATTTTCCAGCTGATTTCTGGGAGACTATTATGTTTGCAAAAAATTATTAGTCACTTGATCCCAAATATACTGTGGGTTTCTCACATCTATTCTACATTCCTGGCAATTTCTAGTGACTTTTTTTTTAAAAGGAATCATTTTGGAAACTTAATTTTACAGCCCTGCTTAATATTTTTTTCCAAGTATGAAACAACAAGGCATTATATTCCTTCTTTCTTTAAATTGTTACTCTTTTGCCTTTGGGCAAATAAACAAAAAAACAATCTTCTTCATCATTCTATCAGTCAGTCAATCAATTTGGTTCTTGTTACACTATGATATGCCCCTATTTTTCTATAAAACAGAGATGGACACCTAAATCCCATTGGTCTAGAACAGGGGTGGGGAATTATGGTCCCTTTATGACTCGTGGACTTCAACTCCCAGAATTCCTGAGCCAGCATGGCTGGGTCAGGAATTCTGGAAGTTGAAGTCCACGAGTCATAAAGGGGCCATAATTGCCCACCCCTGATCTAGAACAAGTTCAGAGAAGGGGTGTTGTTTTGACACAGGCTACAGACAAAGGGCCCTTTCGTAAGGCCTCCTAACAGAGGCAGCCATTGCCTTGCTAGTTATTTCAGAAAGATATAAATATATAAGGAAGTCTTCCCAAAACTTTTGCACTTCACTGCAAAGGCACTCTAGAGACTTTTCTGCACCAGTTTTAATGTATGCTTTCTACTTTCTGTTAATAGAATCCTTAATATCTGGATCGACTGTAGTGTCTCATTTGAAATAAGATGTGTTCGGTAATTTTCCCACCTGTCAAGGGAAGGGAAGTGGGGAGAAAGGGACTCTGTAGACTACACCACCTATGAGAAAACTATTCAACATGTCTGTGGACAGTCTTCAAGAATGTCTTACCTGGATTGGTCATGCAGGTGGGGGAAGAAGATGGTTGCTAAAGAGATGTTCCAATCCTGTTTCCTTTTGTATGTGAGAGTATAGAGAAAGAAGCAGGATGGGAACAGGTTCTTAGAGCCCTCAGATAGAAACCATGGAATTGGAGAACTTGCAGCATCAGACCTGCTGTCTTATTCTCCTCCTACTTCTTCTCTTGCCATGAGTGGTAGGAAAAATGTGGTGCCACTTTTCCAATCCGAAAAAGTAGGATTAGAAAACTGAAAACTGAGCAGAAGACTTGCTCAGACTTGTCCTTGCTTGTGTTGCTATGGTGGTAGGGGGAGATGTAAAGAGGCAAGATGGACAGGGCTGCTCTGATGCCATGTAACAAATTCCTAGAGTGATCATTTAGTGATAGTTCAACACCATGGGTCTTCTCTTGCCAGTAATTGTTAAAAGAGGCTTTCTCCACTCTTTTTCCTTCTTCATTTTTTTCATGCCAAGACAGAAAAGAAATACCACAAAGTAAACCAGGGTACTGTCTTACCATCTTATGAACCATGGGCTGCAGCTCAACATTTGCAGTCTAGATATACATTAATTTTTCCAAAGCGAGATTGAGGTAACAGAGTCTGTTTAATCTTCAGAAAAGATGATTGAGTGGATATACTAGCACTTTTCAAGTCTCTGAAGAGGCTTCAAATATGCTCTCTATCATAAATTGCAAATTATAAAAGAAGGGCCTTAAGTAATAGATGGGCAGATTGATTGAATGTTAGGCAAAACTTCCTATAAGGAAGAACAGTTTGATAATCAAACAGTTACATATGAATATGACAGGGTATATATGTCTTTGGGATATATTAATTTAGATTACTGCATTGAGCAGATCGTCCTGCATGAGATTTTGAAAACCGTATAAATGATATTAAACATAATTACCAGTGTTGTCCTTATTCTGTGGGTGGTGGAACAGTGCAGTGCAGACATCAGAGAATTTTTCTTTACTAGTTTGGTTTGCAGTTTGAATACCAAGACTACTACTTGGAAAATGCAAGTAGTAGTTTCAGAGAAGGTTCTTTTACTGAGAGTAGGGCTTGGGTGACTAATCATCCAGTCAAACTTTCCAAGATCCAATTTTATTCAAGCTGTTTTGAAACAGTTCTGTCTTTCAAATAGCTGTTATTTAAAGGAGGGAAGGACGGAAAGAAGGAAGGAAGGAAATGGGAATGAGGGAGGAAGGGAAGGAAGGAAGGCTGCTTCACTATGGACCCACCTATTACTACCTCTCTGCCCACATAGCTAAAGTGGAGGAAGCCATTCACTTTCAGCCATCATGGTCAATGTTGGTCACCCTATATCTGTGGGGCACAAATGGGCAAACTTCACTTAACAGATGTCTCACATAGCACCATAAATTTCATTCTTGATTGTGGTCGTAAATTGAAAGCCGTCTGTATTTTATTGTGTTTTAGACATCTACTGCACATTGCAAAGTCCATGTTGTGATAATGCCGCCCACTAAATAAACACATTTTCCTCCAGCATAATGAACGAGTGGGTGCCCATCGCTAAAGAGTACGACCCCCTCAAAGCCGGCAGCATCGATGGCACCGACGAAGAGCCTCATGACCGGGCGATCTGGCGGGCCATGTCGGCTCGCTACGTCCCCAACAAAGATGTTTCCGGAGACCCCCACCTGACCCTCTTCGTAGCCCGGCTGAACCTGCAAACCACAGAAGAGAAGCTAAAAGAAGTCTTCTCCCGCTACGGAGACATTCGGAAAATCCGCCTAGTTCGCGATCTGGTGACGGGTTTCTCCAAAGGCTACGCTTTCGTTGAGTACAAAGAGGAACGGGCACTCCTAAAAGCCCACCGCGATGCCAACAAGCTGATCGTCGACCAGCGAGAGATCTTCGTCGACTTTGAGCTGGAAAGGACCCTCCGAGGGTGGATTCCCCGCAGGCTGGGAGGTGGTTTCGGCGGGAAGAAGGAATCGGGTCAGCTGCGTTTCGGAGGCCGCGACAGACCCTTCAGGAAGCCCATCAATTTGCCCGCCATGAAAAATGATTTTTATAGCGAGGGGAAAAGAGAGCGGGCTTGGTCCCGGGGAGGATCGAGGGATTGGAAGAGCGGAGAGCGAGATTACGAGAGGGGCAGAGAGTCCCGGCGAGCGGAACGGGAACGAGCGTGGGGATACGGCAAGAGCGAAAGAGAGCCGGAACAACATCGGGGCAGGGAAGAGCGAGGCAGAGCCACAGAAGGGAGGGAGCGCGACAGGAAAGACCGGAATCGCGAGGCCAAAGACAGCAAGGGGTGAAGGCCGCCGCAATTCATGGGGCGTTTCCTTCAAAAGCTGCTCAACTGTAGGAGAACATCAGTAGCGTTGAGCTCCCTTCCGAGCCCAGGAGTGGATGGTTGTCTGGAATCAGCAGAGACATTGTGGGCAGGAGCGGGGGCAACTTCCCAGATGGAGAGGAGTGAAAATTGTACCATGGGCTGCCGTCGCTTGATCGTTGCGCCCGCGTCTTATTCCAAGATCTGCTGAACGATGGATCCCAAATTCCCAATATTGACATTATCGCCTGTTCTGTCTAGGAGAGTGAGTTTTGGATTCCCACCTCTGTCCCACATTTTATTCTTGAGAAGGTCTGGATTAAGATAAGATCTTGATTCCCACCAGGAGAAACCGGCCTTAAGGCAGAAGGATGCTGGCTTAAGGATTCTGGCTGGCTGAGGGGTTCTGGGAGTTGAAGTCCACAAAATTGCCAAGTTTGAAGACCCCTGGGTGGGATTTGAGACAAAAAGACTGTTTACGAGTCAGTGAAATCACCCGGAGGCCTTTGGTTAATTCAGAAATAACTTTATTTAGCATATTAAAAAGAGTTCTACCGTTCGATATTGTTCTCTTCTACTAGTCCCAGCCAAATCATCTTTATTGCCTTTAAACTATCTAACACCCTGAATCTTGAATAAAAATTCAACGTCCTCTTTGCATATCCTGTGTGGTTGCATGATTGCTGTTACCTTAGACCTCGATCCTCGAAACGTGGCAATTTTGAGACTAGTGGACTTCAACTCCCAGAATTCTGGGAATTGAAGTCCATAAGGTCTTAAAAGTTGCCACGTTTCGACACCCCCTGCCCCTAAACCTTCCCAGATAATTGTGTTAAGAGAAAATGCAGAGGATGGGCATAGTCAGTAAAGGATTAACCCGTGAAGTGTGCAAAGCGACTTAAATCCCTAAAGGGCTGTTTGGATGCGATCAGATGTGTCCTGAGCATTTCCTGGTGGCTGGGGAATTCTGGGAGTTGAAGTCTACCCCTTTTAAAGGAGCCAAGTCTGAAAAAAAATCACTGCTTCCCCCCGCTCCCCGAGGTCTGGGTAATAAACCCCCTTTCATTTTTTTCCTCTGTCGTCAATGTTCATCTCTCTTAATTCCAGCACTAAGCGATCGCCGTGCACCAAAAATTCAGACCGATTTATAAACTGTTTTCAAAGCAGCTTTGATCTCCAGAAGGAGGGAAGGGAATCTGCTCTACGAGGTTGGTGAGAATCATAATTTTTTTTTTTTTTTAAAAGGATTAGCCTAGATTTCAGCTCTTCATTCGCCATCCATCATTGTCAAGAGAATTCAGATAAAAACGCAAGGCACCGTTTCCCTGGACATCACGTTGTGGAGGCACTATAAATAAGCCACTCAAAATATATCAACGCCCGAATCCAGAACCGTTCCAGAAGACTTCTGCCAAGCTCTGCTTGAGATACGGGAGCAGGAAGTTTTAGCAGGAGGAAGCAGAGAGGAGCAAAATAATATTTTTTAAAAGAAACATTCCCTTTAAATAAGGTGTTCCCGGAACAACGGTCATGGGTCCTTAGCAGGACATTTCTTCAGGAATGGCCCAGATCCTATATATTTTTTTTTAATTTTGGGAGAGGTGTGTTTGTATATGTGGGATGGGGGGGAATAAAAGGAAGGATCAGCGATGTGCCGTTCGCCCACAAGTCAGCAGAAGCCAAAACAATGCTCGATTTGTGTTGCTGGCCACGCAATTTGCTTCCCAAATCCAGACTGGGAATTCAGTGGCTTGCAGGATGAATCTGGTGTGCCAAATTCTGGTTTCATGCATCTTTCCCCCCCCACCCTGAGCCAACAATGGCACAAGATCTGGAAGGTGGGTGGGTGGACAGGCGCCTTTCGCCACACGAGGGTCTTCTGTGCGTTTTGCGCCTCGGCACAAGCGAGAGTTCTCTGGGTTCGAGTCACAGGTGCTGCAAAGCTTCTAAGCCTTGTTCGGTGTACACGTCGTCTTTGTTCCGGTCAGCCCACTCGCCAAAGGAGCCGTGGAAGGAGGTGTTTCTCTGGGTCACTTGCAGTCGTCTCTTGTCGCGGGAGAAGAAGCTAAATCTGGCATAAAACAAGAAAACAGCATGTGGGTTAGGAACTTGAAACATCCTGGGATGATTTACGGGGTGGAGGGGTTATAGCAAGCTCTGTAACCTGCCTTTATTTTAATGGGGAGGGAAAAAAGCCTGCAGACCTGGTAGAAAACTCTTGAATGGGTGGTCCTCAACTTTTTAACAACTGTTCGTTTAGTGACTGTTTGAAATTAACAGCAGCATGGCAACCTTAAGATGTATGGACTTCAACGCCCAGAATTCTCCAGCCAGTACGGCAACCTTAAGACGTGCAGACTTCAATTCCCAGAACTGACTAAGGGATTCTGGGAGTTGAAGTCCAGGCATCTTGATTGTTTTCCTAACTGGGAATTCTGGGCGTTGAAATCCATATATCCTACGATGCCGGCTGGGGAATTCTAGGAGTTTGGACTTTTGATGTCTTAAGATTGCTTTCCTAACGGGGGAATTCTGGGAGTTGAAGCTCAGCCATCTCAAAATTGCTTTCCTAACGGGGGAATTCTGGGAGTTGAAGCTCAGCCATCTCAAAATTGCTTTCCTAACGGGGGAATTCTG
>JAEANM010010309.1:0-15863 GCA_017656035.1 Myanophis thanlyinensis
ATCCATCGGCATAGGGGTGGGTTAAGTCCCAGGTGTTCCAACTTGACGATGAGTATGGAGGGAATTATTGTGTTGAATGCAGAGCTGTAGTCTATAAAGACTATCTTGACAATAGTTCCCTTTTCTAGTGTCCAGGTGGGTAAGTGATGTGTGGAGAAGGTGGGAGATGGGACCTTTTTTTTTTGTTGATGATTCTTATTTCTGGTAGTATTTTCTATTCTCTGTATAAACTATTCCATCTTGTTTTCTTTGAGCAGAGATCCTGCCCACCATGCATCTATGATTGTCTCATTTCTTCATGTTTGTCGGAATCACTGTGTGATTTAACAGCACTAAATGCTTATTTCCTAAACTTGTAATTAGATGTGCATATTAAACTGAAAATAACACTTGTATGTTTTCTTGTTTCTTTTTAAATTATAGCTTGTGTGCTTGGTCACTTCTCCCAAAAGGGGGAGGGGCTAATAACATCTCAAACCTAGATGACCATCACTTGGTGTTAGAGGGTTACTTTTTATTATTGTAATATTTTATTTTTATTGGAAGGAAAGTATTCAAGTTGTGAGATTCCTATCTATTTCACAAACTGATGTAAAGGGGACAAATGTTTGATAAAGGTATCCTCCAAGAGAGGAGGTAGCAACAGCAGAAAATAAAGGCATAGCAGGGAATGTCAAAGTCAGAGGACTACTGGGAAAGGCAAGTTGACTTCCCATTTTTCACCTTACAATTTCAGTCCTAAGTTAGGTTATCATGACATGACATTAATGAATGAATCTACTAGGTACAAGCTGTAGAATGAAGAAAAAGAATAGCATGGAGCCATTATACATAGCATCTACTAAGGACTCAAGCTGTGGAAAGCAAAATTGTTTCTTTTACCCTCTGGAACAATCTCAGCAACCTAGAGCATCCTAGAAGTATGTTGAGAAGACATCTCCATAGCAAGTTGACAAAAGTTGGAAGCAGCATACAAGAAGGCATCTTGCTTCCAATTCTGAGGTTGAGGCAAAGCATTGATGATACACCTTGATGCATTGCCACTATTTTGCTGCTATTCCCCTGAAAAGATGAACACCAATTTTAAATAATGGAGTTTTTGCTGTGTGTGAATATTCTTAGTTGATACACAAAAGCACTGGACTTTGCACTTTGATTAGTCTAGTTTAGTTGAGGAGTCTGTGGCATGGTCTCATATTAGTTTGATGATGAGCTTGAGTCTGTGACTCCTGATGTGGCAGCTAGGGAGTTCAAACCAAGTTCAACTACCTATTAGACCCAGTTCCCCCCTGCATTGTTAGGATGGCCCAGGAGATAAGCCATGGGTCCATGCAATGGTACCCGCTTCTTTGAGGAAATGGGATGATTTTTTTGGCCTTGAAAAAAGTGATGGTATGCTTCCTGATCAAGAAACCATGCTTGTACCCAACAATTTTGGGTAACTATTAATCTGTCTACAGGCTTCTTTTGGGAGAGCGGGTAGAGTGTTGAAAAGGTGGTTGGACAGCAAAGAATCCTAAAGGAATCTATTATCAGACCTCTTTTAGATGGGTTTCAGGCAAGGAGTCATTATGGAGATGGATTTCATCATACAATTGAAGCTTTTTTTGTACATACATAATATTTACTTTGTGAACATTCTCAAAATGAGACCAAGTTGCACAATTTTGATGACTATCAAAATGTACAAAATGTACAAATTGTGCAACTTGGTCTCATTTTGTGCACATTTGTCAATAGAGGTCCCACTTGGTTGATACTTTGAAAAAATCTTTTGAACCATGCTCTTCACAGGCTTCATCAGAACCAGACTTCTGACTAGTAGTTGATAGTCAATCAGCAAAGTGCCAATTAAGCTTGTGCACCTGTTAGTAAGCTCAACTAGTAAGAGGATCAAATTGCATTTATAGAAGAATGGGGACTTGTTATTTGAGTTCTTATTTCTGCCTATACAGTTGGAGCTTTTGCACTTTGCTCCTCAATTTTACTATAAAAACATACTAAGATAGGCTTTAAGCTGTAATGCCCTTTTTCTATCTTATAGATTATGGCTGAGCAAGCAGTGGCAAGTAGCAGCCTTTCTCAATCCATCACCTTTGAATCTATTTCTTCAAATGACTTATCTCTGCAAGGTAACAAGATTCTAGATCAAGTTTCTTTAATTACATGCATTTTATTTTTCCTCACAATTACAGATATGTAGTGATTATTCCTTAGGCCCATGATGGCAAACCTATGGCACAGGTGCCACAGGTGGCATGCAGAGCCATCTTGCTTGGCACACAAGCTGTCAGCCAACTTACCTCCAGCTGAGCATGCACATGCAATTGCACATGTACTCATGCGTGATTGCAGAGACCCAGCTGGTCTTCAGGCCTCCGCTGTGCATGTGCATGATTGCAGCAGGAAATCCAGCTGGTCTTCAGAGCTCTCCTGTGCATGCACACGTGATTGCTCATGTGTGCATAAGTTCCTGCATGCAGTGCACGTGCATTCCACATGCAAAAGCTGCATGCTTGTGCAGATGGTGTGGTTTCACATACAGCGCACATGGAGGAGCCGCATGTAAGTGCGGATGGCATGCGCAAAGCACATACTTTTCGGCACTCAGTAAGTAAAAGGTTTGCCACCACTGCCTTTTGCTCTTATATTAGGAACCACTACTCTTTACCACCTTACCCCACAAAGAACCTCTGCATTGGGATGAAAGATTAAATAACAAAGCAGCATTTTTGCTATATAAAGATGATTTGTTGAATTTCACATTGGCATTTGTTGTTTAGTTATCTTTGAATGGATTTTGTCTGATCTTCATAGACTCTTATGTGTGGTAAATCATTTCACTGAATAGGATCCAAAGTCTCTCATACCTTTCCTGATGCATCATGAACTACAATACACAGTAAATAGCAAATTACCATATTGTCCACTTTGAAAATATACAACTAAATATCTGCTATAATTGAAGAAGAATTCAGGAAATGGGTGGGAAATCAGAGAGATAGTAGTGAAGAACACATCTACTGGCCACATTTGCCCCCAAAACACAACTGAAATAATTACTGCCAGATTGAAGTCTCTGGCAATCTGAAGAGGAGTTTTACTGGTATTCTTTGTTTACAAACAGTGAAAGAACTGATGTGCTCTTTACTGCACCTTTGTTATAACCTGCAATGAAGCATTTGATACCTCCTATAGAAACTTCCATTTCTTAGATTGATGGCACTCTTAAAGACCAAATGAATGAATTCAGTTTGACTTACTGTAGGATCATGAGGAAACACTTGATTACTCATTAAATGCCATGTTTCAGTGTCTCTATATTTCCAATGCCTTAAGATTTATTTTCTGATCAACAGATTGGAACATATCTGTTCTCTTTTGTTCCTGCAGCTGATATAGTGGATGTTGTGAGAGAATCTATTCAGAAATACAAAGCTTTCTATATTGGCAGCTTACCGGTATCTAAATCTATGGGTAGGTATTTCTTAATGACTTCTGCAACTTATTTTTATAGCTGCTTCATAAATATTGTAATCTTGGCTTTCTGATTATATGTTGCAATTAGTGGTTTATGTCAATGGTCCAACTAACGAACCCAACAAACATAGACACTTTCAGGAACTCCCAAAAGCAAAACTTTATTGAGTATATCATTTTGGTACCAAAGAAAGCAAAACCAGCTCTAACTTTTCCCATGCATTGTTAAAAAATAGATTTCTCCCCTCTTCCCACTGGACAGATCACATTGTCCAATTATGAATTGTCCTTTTATTTTGAGAACAGTTTATGTCTTAGCCCAGGGGTGGGCAATTGTGGCTCTTTTATGACTTGTGGACTTCAAATCCCAGAATATTTGGGCAAGGCAATGTAAATAAAATGGAGGAAACATTTCAAAGTGTAAAAGTTCCTTACACTTACACCTCACAATATTTTCTCCATTTTATTTAGGTTGCCTTGCCTAGGGATTCTGGGATTTGAAGTCCACAAGTCATAAAAGAGCCATAGTTACCCACCCCTGGCTTAACCCTTATGCTTACACCTTAAAACATTTCCTCCATTTTATTTAGGTTGCCTTGCCCAGGGATTCTGAGATTTGAAGTCCACAGGTCATAAAAGAGCCACAATTGCCCACCCCTGTCTTAGCTGATCCCTGCAGAAGTGTCCTTGGTGGGGGCTTGGCTGTCCTGTTTGGAGCCTCTGCATTCCATCTCCCCCCCCCCCCAGTTTTTGACAAGTTGAGAAGCAATAATATTCACAGGAAATATAAGCAAATTCAGTCTCAACATGCTGGGCCCTGGAAAGAAGGGATACCTACAAAATATCAAACACATATTACTATCATGGGTTCATATCATTCCTTTTTACATTTCCCATTGGTTTTTGAAGATATTTCAAAAGGAACCTGTTCATTAGCGAGTCTGCCTTAATATTGTGGGCTTTAACCCATTCTGCTTCTGTCCTTGGATATCCTTTCCATTGCACTAGATATTGCAATTTCCCCTTGTAATAAGTAGAATCTAGGATCTTTTGTTTCTGACAGTGTTCTTCTCCCAACACTATAATCAGGCCTGGAGTTTCTTTCCCCACTGCTCTTAGCTTAGATCCTTGGGCCGGTTTTAACAAGCTACAGTGGAATACCAGGCACACTTTTCCTAATATCCTGGGTAACTGTAGCTCTATTGTGACTGGATTGATGTTTTTCACAATAGGAAATGGACTGGTATACTTGGGACCCAACATCCTACAAGGTTGCCTTAACCTTAGGTATTTTGTGGATAAGTACACTCTTTCCCCTACCTTAAACTCCTTTTGGGGAGCTCTCCTCTTGACTGCTTGTTGATTTTGGTTTTCTTTACATCTTTGCATGCTCTGTTTAGGGAGTCCATCAACCCCTTGAGAGTTAGAGGAGGGAGGCTCCTTGGGATACTCTGGCATAGGCATGAACTCCATCCCCATGGTTACTTTAAATGAAGTGAAGCCCGTGCTGCTATGCACTGAATTATTGTATGCTACCTCTGCAAATGGCAAGACTTGGACTGATAATAGTTAATATAACAATATAGGTATTGCTCTACCACTGCATTAGCTCATTGTGTGGCCCCATTCGTACTTGGATGGAACCCAAGAGCTAATATCCTGGGAAGAACCTATCAGCTTTATGAATTCACATCTGAACTTCACCATGAACTATACTCCTTGGTCCAAGTTAATGCATTTGGGAACTCCATGCAGTCAGTTAGGGTTAGACAGATCACATTGTCTAATGATGAATGGTCCTTTTGTTTTGAGAACAGTTTATGTCTTGGCCAACACCTGCAGAAGTGTCCTTGGTGGATGCTTGGCTCAACCGCTTGAAGTCTGGTGCCTCTGCATTCCATCTTCTCCTTCCCTCCCCGGTCAACTTTGGCAAGTTGAGAAATGGTATATTCATAGGAAGCATAAGCAAACAGTTTATTTTTATGCTTTGCAGGAATCTTGTCAGGTATATGAAAAAAGAAATAATTATGTTGATGAGATTCCTGTGCAATAATGATTTCTTCTGCATGCCAGATACACTGACCACATTAATAACACAATCAGCTGTGACTTGCAAATATCTGCAGCTATTTACTGACCCAGTAAATGGCAGCAAAGAGAAACTACTAACTATAATTTTTGCAACTGAGTTCTGGCAACTTGAAATGAAAATCCATTGGTTTTGGTCGTATTGTAGTTTGCTCTTGAGTTAAAGCTATGTTAGGGTTGACAGAAAGTGATAGGAATCAGATTGGGGCATATATTTTATTAGGATATGATTAAGGAACAAAGAGTTAAATACTGCTTTTCTTTGATGTTCTATTTCACCTTCAAAATTAAATATAAAAATCTGTAATAAATCCCTTTAATACCAGTTTGTCAAGAAATCAATATATTCATCATCTCGTCTTGCTATTGTGCCTATTACAAGTTTCTATGATGAGTAGCAGTTAAAGCTGTAGGGTGAGGTTAAAGGAAATGATAGAAATCTCAATGTTTAAAGTTACTACATTTCTTTTGGATACAAGGATATTTCTCTCAAATTAGCTGTTCTCTTGAAATATCTCAAAGCAGATGGTTTCTTTAGTTACCTTTCCTCATCTTTGGCCTTGGAAGGAATCTTAAGCAGCCAAGTTGTCTTGAATGGAGTTCATGGAATTCAGACCCTGGATCCTGAAATTATTTATTCTGCAACAAATGGTGAAAAATGGCTTGGCTTATTCATTTCTTTCCTGCTTTGGCACTTTAGGGATTGATGTGCTAAATAATGCCATTGAAACTCTGATGGTTAGTCGCAACCGTGAGCAGTGGATTCAAGCTGTGGTTAGTGTTTCAGACTCAGTGATGCAAGCAGATCAGACTGAAGTAAGACTCTTTGTGATATTGTACACAGTGGAATCTTTCTCTTCTCACCAAATATCTGAGTATGACCTTGCTATCTGTCTCCTATATGTGTTATGGCCTGCTTCATTGACATATCCCAGAAACCGAGTAATCAGCCAAGGAGATACTTGGCTGAAAAACTGATAGTTGGAATTTGATTGAATGCTATTAGTTAGTGTAGGGATTGGCAGCCTTTTTCTGGAGGATCCAGAGGCCATGTTGCTGCTACCACCAGTTTTGGATGAAGTAGCAAGCATGCTTTCTCCCTCTGTTGTTTACTGGATAAGTATATCTTTTTTGGAATTAAGAGCTGAATGATTTTGGCTGGTGGGCATATCTGGCCCATTGGCATAGATTGCTGACCCCAATCAGATCTTGGTTGAAAAATCCAGATAATGATTACAGGCAGTCCTCTAGTCACAACTGGTCACTTAGTGACCATTCAAAGTTATGATGGCCCCCAGTCACATTTTGAGCATTTGGCTACAGGGCCCAGCTGTTTGCAGTGTCCTGCAGTCCGTGTAACCATGATGGCTCAGTGGTTAGAATATAGTATTGCAGGCCCATTGCCAGGAGTTCGATCCTGATGGGCTCAAGGTTGACTCAGCCTTCCATCCTTCTAAGGTTGATAGAATGATGACCCAGATTGTTGGGGGCAGTTGACATTTATAAACTGCTTAGAGAGTTCTGTAAAGCATTATGGAGCAGAATATAAGTCTTAAGTGCTAAGTGCTATTGCTATTTTTGACATTTTTTGCTGAAAACTGGCACTTAGATATATTAGCAGCTTTATAGTTAAGTTATAGTTAGGTTTATTGAAATCTTACTAAATTTAATGGAATTATTCTCAGGTCAGAAAGCTTAAGGTTCCACAGTAGTTCTTTAATCTGTGTTAGCCATTTGCTGTCAGAATTAAATGATGCTACCAAAGATGAATATTTCAATCCATTGATTTCAGTGGAAGTCAATTATAGTCAACTATCCCATAGAAGTCAGTTGGATTTTAATATGTTTAGCTTTGTATGTTACAAATTCAACTGATTTTCATTAGAATATTAAGCACCTCCATTAATCTTTCTCACTGAGAACTGTAGTATCCTTAACTTTGGTTGGGATTTGTCTATAGTTCAACCTAATTTATTAAATATAAATTAAAAAACCAATCATAAATATTAAAGGGTCATTCTTGACTTTTATTAACCTCCTCAAGAATATTAGTTTTCAGAGATGGTTGATAAATCCAGATACAGTTACATCCTATTTGTTCCACTGGTTTCAATGAGCACTAAATATTGCTTTCTGCAGAATGGAATTTACAGTACATTTATATTTACAAAACACTCCGCTCTATTATGTTATTCTTCCAATAATGTTTACTTTTAATATATTGCATTAAACTATAAACTAGAGGTTTCAAGTGGATTTATACACCACAATGTGATTTGTTTGAATTTGCCAGGCATCACATTCACTGCATCACATTTATGAGGCTAATCACATAATTCATTTTTGTATTAGGAATAGGGATTTTAAAAAAAGAAAGTATAAATTTGATTCCTGAGTAAAAAAACAGCTAAAGCTTGCAACTAGTACCTAGAGGACAATTGGAATAAAATGTAATGAGTACTTTTAGTGTAATCTGATTGGATTATTCTGTATTCTTTAAGGCTGAAGAGGAGGAAAATATCTGCATTTGGGAATGTCAAGTACGCTACGTGACTTTTATTGGAATTGGGAGAGATGCCCACACATTTGGACTTATTGCTGACATGGGGAAGCAACGTTTCCAATGTACAGCCTTTTGGTGTGAACCAGATGCTGGAACCATTTCAGAAGCAGTACAGGCTGCATGTATGGTAAATGCTGCGAAAATAAAACAAACCAGTGCAGATTTATTAGTCTTCTAAAGAAGCTTGCATACATTTGTTCTTCCTAGCATTCTTAGTTCCACTCCCCATCACATGCAAGACATTGTTTTCTGGCTCAGTATTCACAGCTCTTGAAATACTTGAAGATAAAAAGATCAAGAGACTTGTCCAAAAGAAGAAATTATTATTGCATATCATCATCTAGAATAAACCAGCTGAAATATTTTATTCTGTTTCAGTGAGGAGATCTAAACCATTCTGCCAGAACCATTTCCTACAGTCTAGCTCTAGGAAAAAGAGAAAGTCAGACCTTAATTAAACATTATGGAACAGCCTAAGAATCAGTGAAATCAATCTCTTTGTTGAGATAGTTTGGTATAATATTATGCATCATATCTGATAATAACGGTCTAGTCAGAAAATCAGAATATCACCAAATAATTGAACTTAGCTTTAATCACTATATAGATGAATTATAAAATACCTGGCCAATTCCAGCTGCAGAATCCTTTATGCAATTTTAAATGAATATTTTTAAATTAAACCATAATATTTTACATATTCAGGTTTCTCCAAATAACTTACTGGATGTTCTTACAGCATCTTGGCTGAACTTGAAAAAGCTAAGCAAGGTTGAACTTAGTCAAACTGGAATGGGAGACAACAAGGAATCTTAGGTTTGTAATCTAGTTTGAGAAGTAAAAAAGGAAGATATTACAGATTAAGGCAACAGTTAAACTATACCATATTTTATCTTTTAGTCAACAGAAAATTGAATGAGTCTTTGCCATTTATATGATAGGGAGATTTTTAGGATTTTTAGAAAAAACATGTTAATTTAGGTTTTTGTAAACCATGACTGGTAATATAATCTCTAAATTTACTGCAACGTATGTGTTTTTTTTATAGGTCCAGTATCAAAAGTGCTTAGTGGCATCACGAATAAGAATAAAAAATAGTTCACACTCCATTATGAAGCTGAAAAGGACAATGTCGCTCGATTCACCTGTTTGCGCATTTCCTGTCACAGGACCCTCCTTGCAGAAAACCAGCAATGGAGCCACAACGTGCAAGAGGGGAATGTTCTCTTTCTTTGAAACATTCCGCCCAAAGCATTCCATGCTACACACTTCCTAAGATGAAAACAAAGTCTGGTGATCCCAGATGACCCTTAATGGCACTGACCTCTGATCTCCAGGCTATGAATGTAACTAGCATAATTTTGTTTGTGAAACTCCTTAACTGAAATGAAAAAACCAATACAGCTAAAACAAGACTGGATCCTAAAGAAGGATCCTGACAGATTCTGGACATGCTATGCATATTTCTTCCAGTTTTTTGCTACATAGAAACTCTGTGGGAGAGACAAGATTTGGAGGTGGGGGGGCAGGGGAGAAGCAATGCTGCACAAAAACATTCGAAGGTGCTGCTTGCTACTAAGAGCAAGCAACATCATAATCACTGCATAAACTTAAAGTCTTGTTCCAATTGCCCAGGGATTGATGGTTCTGAGCAAAGCAGCTAATTCATCTTCATTCAGTAACAACACATCATTTTTTTATAGTTGAAGCTACGGACATTCCTTTTTAGCTGTAGTTTGAGCTCTTGGAGTGTGACACTGGAAAACAGGCTCAAGAGAAGAAGAAAAAATGCTGACTCTCTAGGTACATGTTTGGATTAATATAAATTCTTGATCTGAAGTTATTCCTGGAAAATTAATAAATAATTGGCCTCAATATTCTCCAAGCTAATGCCACCCAAATCTCAATGTTTTCATCCAATAATTAATATACTAATTAGTATATTTTATCAATCCATGCATAGTTCTCTCTGTATTAGTTTGTATACTTCCCCTTCTGAATGTTTTTTTAAAAAGTTGATACAATTTGCATTCATCTTTTAACATTTGAACATCCTTATTGTTGCTAAGTAGTGTTGCCAGTCATGCATATACAGTACCAGGAAACAACTCTTCTGAAACAAGACCATAATAAGCAGATCAAAGGATGCACATAATCCCCATGCTTTCTAACAAAATGTTTGTAAGCAAAACTATGCATGCATAGTTCTTGCATACATGATGTTCTTTATAACATGGCCATTCTACCAGTCTGACACTTCAATTGGAAGCATCATCTAGACTCAGATCATTATTTGATGATTCTTACAAAACAGAAATAAGAAGGAAGATTTCTTTTTCAAAAGATGTAATATTGAATGCCTGTTGCACTAGCATTGGAGAAATGACTACTAGATCACTTATCTATGGGATCTATACAATGGATAGATGACACTGGTAGGAAGGATGGATCTCCAAATGCATTACATTTTATGTTTCAGTTTCATTCTTGATATAATTCCTTTTCTTTGATTTAATAAGTAATCCTGGATGAAGATAGACTCAAGTCTACCTCAGTGATACTTTTTATCTATCTACATTGTGCAAATAAAGTACTAATATATATTAAAGCTATATTTGCTTTATGTTTGATCTCTGTCTCCTGATAATTCTACTGGTGCTCAAATGAGTGGTTGACACATATAGTATAAATGATCCAAGTTTTGCTGACTTAGATCCAACAGTTTTAGACAAAGCTATTAGAATAGAACAAAGCTTGAAGGGACCTTGGAGGTCTTCTAACCCAGCTCCCTGCTGTAGTAGGAGATCCTATTCCACTTCACACAAGTAGGAGACCCTATAGTATAGGGCCTATACCATTTCAGACAAGTGGCTGTCCAGTCTCTTCTTAAAAACCTCCAGTGATGAAGCACCCATGACTTCTGAAGGCAAGCTGGTTAATTGTCTTAATTATTAGGAAGTTTCTCCTTAATTCCAGGTTGCTCCTCTCTTTGATTAGGTTCCAAAGATTGTTTCTTGTCTGGCCCTCTGGAGGTTTGGAAAATAATTTGACCCCTCTTCTTTGTGGTATCCCCTCAAATATTGGAATACTGCCATCATGTCACCCCTAATTCTTTTCTCTAGACTAGCCAAACCCAAATCCTGCAACCGTTTTTCATATGTTTTAATCCTCAGGCCTTTGATCATCTTAGTTGCTTTTCTCTGAACTTTTTCCAAAATCTCAACATCTTATTTGTAGTGTGGTGAACAAAATTAGTTGCAGTATTCCAGGTATTGTATTACTAGGGCTCACATAATTTTGATTCTATGCCTCAACTATGCATAATGATACAAGACTTGTTCTTAATACCAGTCTTTAATAATGATTTCATGATTTTTTTCAGGACAAATATTATGCCAACAGATATATAATTACCATAGTTCCCTCAAAGGCATTTGTCACAATTCACATATATATAGCTCAAGAATGCATTTTTAAAAAGCAATAATTTTTTACTGATGTGTAACAACCTAGCTGACAACTTTGTCATCCAAAAAGTAGAGGAGGGAAGTCAAGGAAGAACTATACTGGATCGAATTCAGAGAGGAGAAATGATAAAGGCAGTTGAAGTTTCAGAAACTGTGGGAGAGTAACTGTGTCATGTCATTCAGTATAATGTAGACACAAGCAATAGAATATACTCAAATCAAATCAGTGTCTTAGAGCCAGGGCTGTCAAACTCAAGGCCTGCAGATCGGATTTGACTTGCGGGTCATTTAAATCTGGCCGGTGCCTCTACTGGCCAAAATGGACCACGGGTCTGCATGCAGCCCCTGCATGGCTGTTTTTGGCCTCTAGTAGCACTCTGCTGGCCAAAAATGGGCCCGCATGGAGGCCGGAGGCCTGAGGCCTCCACGTGGCCCGTCTTTGACCAGCAGAGTGCTTCTGGAGGCCAGGCAGGCCAAAAACATGCTAAGGAGGACTGGATTGGATTGGATGAGAATTTTGTAGTCTTAAATATGTGCCTGATCTAGCAATATCCTATGTTAATATTACAGTTATAAGTTATAAATGTTTGCTTGTAATATCTGGTAGAAGAGATACAAAAATGTTTGAAAACTGTGGAAAGAAAGAAGGAAAAAATGCATCTTGAGCCTGTATCAAGTGCCCACCATGACCAATGCTGACCCCACCCATTCACCCCACCCACCCCTGGCCCTCCAAGGTCAAACACAACCCTGATGTGGCCCTCAATAAAATCAAGTTTGACACCCCTGTCGTAGACTGATTTAGAGATTAGAGTTTGAAAGAATTCCATGGAAGAAAATCTTGAAAAAACAATTCAAGAAGCTTGTGAAACTGAAAGATATGAATATAAAAGCCCAGTCTGGCACAATACCACTGAAAAAGAAAAATAAGAAAGCCAAGAAGAATCTTCTGTGGCCATTTTTGGCTGGCAAAGTTCTGCTGGAGGCCAGGGAGGTGAAAAATGGACTGCGCAGGGACTTCCCAACACCTCCACATGGCCTGTTTTTTGCCAGCAGAGTGCTTCTGGAGGTCAGGGAGGCCAAAAAGGGGCCAAGCAGAGGCTTCCTGGAGCCTCTGTGTGGCACATTTTTGCCAACAGTGTGCTTCTGGAGGCTGGGGAGGCCAATAACATGCTGCAGGACAATTTTTTTAATTTTTTTTTTTTTTATAAATTTTATAAATTTACCCGGAGGCCCCGGACTGGATGTAAAAGTGGCGATGTCACGTCCGGGCAAATGGAGAAAAGCGAGAGGCTCCAGCAAGAGGTCCCGGAACAAGCTTCTTGCTTCTCAGCTGAGTCTGGATTTGCGGTCGATTTCCGGCGAAGGGAAGCCCCCCCCCACCGACGCCCCCAACGCCGACACCGCCACCCCCTGATGCTGCCAACGCCGCCCCGCCCGATGCCGCTGATGCCGCCCTGCCCGATACTGCCACCCCCCCACCCCAACATCCCCCCGCTGCTGACGCCCCCCAGCCAATGCCGCTGACGCCATCCCCCGCCGCCGCTGACGCCCCCCGCTGCTGATGCCCCCCGCCGCCACCGACTTGCCCCCCGCCGCCGCCGCCTTGCCCCCCGACAACGCCCCCCGCCGCCGCCACCCCGCCCCCCTGCCGCCGCCCCCCCATCCTCTTTTTTTCTCTATCAAATATGGTCACCCTACTATATGTGTTATTACAAGTCATCTAATATATGCTTTAGCAGTGTCCCAGACATTTTGTAATGAGATCTCTTCTGCTCAATTCTTTTTAAAAAAGTAGTCTAAGTCTTTATCCATACTTTGGGTAAATTCTTTATCTTTTAAAATTGTTTGATTTAATGTCCATCGTAGTTTTTTTGGCTGTCCTTTCCATCTAAGAAAAATAGGGTTGTGGTCTGCCTTGGTGTTTGTTTCTATTTCAATATTTTGAACATTATTTTTTAATTCTTCTGTCATCCATATCATGTCTATTCGAGACCACAATTTATGTCTATTTGAGTAAAATGTGAATCTTTTTTCCTTAATATGAGTTTCTATCCAAATATCCCGAAGTACAAATTCATCTTTCATTTTCAAAAACACTTTAGGTAGAGTGGATCTTGTTCCCTTGTTTATTTTGTTAGCTTGATGATCTAACTTTTTGTCCATAATTGAATTAAAATCTCCCAAAATGCAGATGTTCTCAGTCCAATTCAATCAATTTCTTGTACAACTCATTATAAAAAACTTGTTGGTTAATGTTTGGTGCGTAAATCCCTACAATGAACATCCGTTTCAAATCCAATAATATCTCCAAGATCAACACCCTACCTTCTTTATCTGCAAATATCTGTTTGGCCTTAATATCTACTTTTATATAAAAGATCACTCTTCTCTTTTTTTCAGAACTCGCCAAAGATGTAAATTTTTACCTAATTTAGGACAGTCCTGTTGTTTAACAATATGTACTTCTTGCCGACATATAGATCTTTTCTTTAATTTGTTATAAATTTTACTTTTCTTCGATGGTGAATTCAGTCCATTTATATTTATTGACAGCATATTTAGTTCTTTTTCCATGGTTTATCTGTATAAATAGGTCTTATTGTTCTCGTAGTTCTAGGTTCTCTTGCCGAGCTTGGTGCTATAGGTATGGCTCCCTGTTGATCTCTCAGTGATTTTGGTGACCTTGGTGTCTTTGGAATGGCTCTTTGTTGCTCTGTTGAAAGTCTTGGCATTTCCACTATGGCTCCTTGTTCGTCTGCTTTAGCATCTTTATCTCCTTTCTTCTCCTCTTCTAGTTGCTTCTTCCCTTCTGCAGACTCCATCAACTGTAATGCTTCTCCCTTGGATGCTCCTTTTTCTTTCATTCTCTCCTCTCCCTACTCCTCTATTCTTTAGTTGTCCTCAGATACAGTAAAGAAATCTTCATAAAAATTTTGTGCTTTCTCCACTGTATCCAATCTGTATGTATGTTCCTTCCATGTAACCAATATTCCTTCTGGTATTAGCCATCTAAAATTCACTTCATACTTCACTAATAATTTAGTCAAAAAGTGGTAGTATCTCCTTATTTCTCTTACTCTTCCCGGAATCTGCTTCAACACTATTATTGCCTTCCCTTTATATTTCAAGGATTCATCTCTTGCTTTTTGTAAAATTATGGATCTCATAGTTTTCTTTGTAAATCTCACATAGACTTCTCTAGGTAAATTATTCCTTGATGTATATCTAGTGTAAACTCTGCAAATTTCATCAATTTCACCCATTATTTCCTCTTGTGTTACCTCTAAAATGGGTGCCAACAACTCTGCCATTATTTCTACCAAATTCTCTCCTTTTTCTTCCATAATGTTTTTGAAGCGAAGATGATACCCAGCTCGATCCATCTCCAGCATAATAATTGTCCTTTCATGTGTTTGGCCAATCGCAGAGTGTTTTTCATCTATCTCTTTCAATTTTTTCTCTGTTGACTCCACTTTTTCCTCCATTTTCTGCATTCTCTGTTCATTTTGGGCCATCATCTGTTGGAACTTCTCCAATTTTTCATCTACATTCCCCACCTTCTCTTTCATTTCTTTCATCTCTGCTCTTAACTCTTCCTGTATTGTTTGAAGCATTGATTTCATTTCTGTCTGCCAAGTAGTCACTGTTGCCCTCTCTTGCGATAATAGAAAATCCAATGCTCTCTGTCCTGCTGGGCTAGATGTTGCTGATGAAGCCACTGAAGATACCGCTGACGTTGGTGTTGATGTGGATTTCTTCATTTTCTCAGGGTAGAAGTTCGAAAGTGGATGATGATGTCACTCAATTGTAATCCAAGGAGAAAGCAAAAAGATTCCAATATATAAGAAAAAAGGAAAAAGAAGAAGATGATAAAAAGAACAAATCAAAAAAAAAGAAAAAAGAAAAAAAAAGCCACTCGGAAAGCCAAAAAAATCCAAAAAGAAAATCCCCCCCCAAAAAACCCTGAAAAGCTACCAAAAGAAAAGGTAGGGACACTCCCAAAATAGGAAATAATAAAAAAGAGGGGAAAACAAGGAGTAGGGGAAAAAAGAAAAATACAGACCAAAAATAATCCAATAATCCAATTCAGCTCAAAAATAAAAATAAAAGTAAAATAAAAGGATAAAAAGCTAATTTGTTTTTAGAGGAAAAAAAGTCCAAATCCAAAAAGGGGACAAGGAAAAACAAAGAGAGGAGGAGGGAGAGGGAGAGGGAGAGGGGGAGGGGGCGGTATATAAATCAAATAAATAAATAAATAAATA
>JAEANM010010310.1:0-15863 GCA_017656035.1 Myanophis thanlyinensis
AATTTGTAACCAATGGACGCACTATAACTGGAAGATGGTTTTATGTTTTTATGTTTTGTTTGTATGTATGTATGTTTTTTGAAAATAAAAAAAAATATTTTAAAAAAATTGGAAAGATATACATGCTACAGTTAGACAGTTTTAGAATTTGTACTTTAAAATGGAGCCAACTTTTCTTTCTAGGTATAATCTCAAAAAAAAATCAACAGTGTTTAATGAGATACATGAGTACAGAAACAAAAATAAATTTTGCTCAACATTGGAAGAAAGATACAATTCTGGCAATACCTAATTGGGATCTTCATTCTGCTGACAGCAGGAAACCCTGTCAGGATTATGCTGCTGAAAATGTACAGAGAAAGTCAATGTCTCCTCAAATTTCTCAAGATAAGACGTTGCCACTGTATGACTACAGTACTCAAAACTATTTGAAGCCAGACCAATAATATAACTTCTTTATGGTGGCCAGCTAGTCCATTTTTCCAACTTAGAACTTGTTCAGTTTAAATGTTTAAACTCAGCCCTTCAAGTCCCAAAATGTGGCTAAACCAGACAGCTGGAATATTGTTATATTAGTCAAATAATAGGGTGTGGCCAAATGATTAGCTGGGACATTGACATGGATCTCTGTGGAGTGAGAGAATTTGCTCAGTCTGTCTGTCTCTCTGTAGTCTGAAGAAACTAAGCACTCTCCCTCTCTGGTTTCCAGAGCCAAGACTGTAAAAAAAAAATTATGAACCTGGTTGGAAGTGGGATGGCAGTCAGTTGAGCCTAGCCTCAGAAAGCAGAGTTAGTGTTTTCAGTGCTTCTTTTCTCAAGAGAGCACCAGGGACAGTGTTAGGCTAAGGGCAAGTTGATACTGGCATGGGCACCAAGAATTAGAAGCTGTCAATGCTTCTTCTGAATCATAATGAGAAGGTGTCCATGCCTCTTCTGAATCATTCTAAAAATGCAAATCTCCACCTTAATACAAAGAAGTACCATCAATCAATGAGGCTTAGGGGCACCATATACCTTTGGGCTGACAATGGAGGGCACTTTCAACCTCATATGTGACATTTGTCCCACAGAGACATTTTTGTATTCACTTTTATTCTTAAACTCATTTTTTCCAATTATTCACTTGATGCTATCATCCAGAGTTGACCAACACTCAAAATTGTAGGGATCATCTATCCAGATATCCAAACTTTCTGCTGGAAAAGTTTTTGGTCTTTTATAATCAGCCAATTATTCAACTAAATTGCTTAGCATAGCACTGATTACAAACTGTCACTTTGAATGTTACTCTCCAGGCAGCATGCTCATTCTTTGGAAATCTGTTTTGCATTCTGGGATTTGTTTTTTATTTTCTATCTCCCTATTCCCAGGAGTTTGTTCTCTTATTTCCAGATATTTGGTATGCTAAGTATCGGAAGATATGGAAGTGCCTCTCTCCTTTTATTTGACAGTGTCTTGAGCTCTCTTTCATTGATGCTGGTCCTAACTCTTAAAAAAAATCATAAGAACAGATGGATTCTGGTTTTCAAAATAGAAATGAGTCATAGTCTTATTAGTGGAAGCTGAGCAAGGCAGATATCAAAGGAATCAAAGACATCTCAGGTGAGACAGTACTACATTGGTGACTCAGATAGTTGTATTTATGAAAAAAAGCACCAAAGGCCTAAAGGATTTTAACCAGAATAGTTCCAAACAGAAAATTTATGTGAAGCATTGACAGCTCATTTAGCTCCTACACAGACCCCAAATGGTTACTGGTGAAGCTCCCTGTAAGGTTTTAGAATTGTGAAATGGATAATAAGGTGATAAAGAATTCTAAGGTGAATGGTGTGTGTGTGTGTGTGTGTGTGTATACACTCAATATAACAACAGCAATAAAAAGTCATATTGATATATTTTTCTTCCTATTTATCATAACTGACACTATTATTTTCCCTAATTTTCATTTTTTTAGTTATTATAAAAACTCAAATTGATCCCCTAGTTGCATACAAATAATTGGAAATTCATTTTTTAAAAAAGTCTTCCACTACAATTTAAGTTAATGTTTAAAGGGCTTGTTAGCCATCCCATTATAGTCTCATTCTTCCTGTTTATTTTAATATCATTTATAAGTTATTATCTACCCTGAAAATGAGCCATAGCCTGATTTTAAGCATGCATCTAATATAAGCCCTACCCAAAAAATAAGCCCTAGCGAAGATCATCATCAGCCCAGAAGGGGATGTGGCCAGCACCAGAGGGCGCAGGGGCTAATGGTGTCCAGCAGCAGCCATAAGGCTGCACAATGACAGGTGAGTTGATTACCTGTCCAAGCAGCAGGTGAAGGCAGAGGTGGAGGGGGGAATAAGACAATTGGGACACACCATGTGAGCCACGGGAAAGCCAAGGGTTGTTGGGCCAGAGCATGCAGCTAGTCATGGGAGGCTTATCTTCGCACAGTGGCACTATCAGCAGATGGAGACAGAGGCATGGGGGGAAGGCAGGCAATCCTGAAGCTCCATGAGGGCTGCAGACAAGCTGAAAGATACAAATATGAGCTTCCCACAGCCAGCCAGACATTCAATCCCACTGTCTCTTGGCTTGCCTGTGGCCCGCACAGCAATCTGGATTGTATGCCTTCCCCTGCACCTCTGTATCCATCTGCTGTTGATGTCACCATGCAAAGATGAGCTTCCCATGGCTGGCTGCTCTGGCCCACTGTCTCTCAACTTGCCTGCTCTGTTGAGACTATGAGCAAGCAGAAGAAGTAGGCCTGCTGGATGGGGCTGCCGGAGCCACTGTCACAAAGTAAGGCAGGTGTCAAGGTGTGTATGGCCTGTTTGTGGGGCTCTGAGGTAAGCCAATGAGGGGTGGATGATGCAGGACATGGCCAGTGCAGTGTGCGCTCTCCTGCCCCATTGCAGTTGTGAACAAGCAGAATAAATGGGCCTTCTATTCACGGGAAAAAATTAAGAAATCTTCCCAAAATAAGCTCTAGTGCTTATTTTGGAGTATAAAAATATAAGACTGGGTCTTATTTTGGGGAAAACACTGTATAAAAGAAAAAAAGATACAAATATGGATTGTTTTCTTAGGCGAACAGCATGGTGAAATAAAGTGCATGGTGACTACTTGGTCTGGTTTTATAGAATGCAAACTGCCCTTTCCAAGAAGCTCAACAAACTTATTTCTCCAAAATTAGAGGAGTTGCCTGCATAGTCCAAGAATGTAATTGAGACAACAATTTCATATTACATCATGAAAGTCATACAGGTAAATATTTTAATATTAGCAAGAAATAAGCGTCTTCATGCATTTTGATCAAAGAAGACTTTCCAAATGCAAAGGATTTACATCAATGGTGCTATCACATGTGCCCATGACTCTGCAAGATCTTCAGTAGTATTGAAGAAACCAGATAATTGGTTTGGCTTCTTCTCCAGATGAAATGTTATAATGAAATTTCTTTCTGAAGTTGTGAGGCAAATAGATTACTATTAAACATAGCTCCCACTGTGGTCCACTTCCTAGGATTTTCTTCCTTTCATAGACAAATGCAAAGTTTCTCATAGTTTAGTTTACACACATACAAAAACACACACACACTTATTTCTGAATACTGTGGACTTGTTTATCTTTTTTACGAAAAGCAAATTTCATGAAATTAAGATAGAAAAGGGTCAGAGCACACACTATTAAGCACTCACACACATAATTGGTTATTATTAGCATATATTTATCAGATTATAGCACATATAACCTATCTGCCTTTTGGTGAAAGTAAAACATGCATGTTTTTTGTTTAAAAATTTAACATTTGGTAAATCGAATCTGGCCAATATCTTGGTTTCCAAAATATCAGTCTCACTTGCCCATGACCAAATCCAAGAATGAATCAGGGTGAGGACAATTTCTGACAATGTCAGTCTTCTCACTTCAGCAGCTCATATACTATAAGTAGAATGGTACAGACAATGTTAAAATTGAAATGGATGGAAAGAATCCAATATAAACTTTTCAATGAACCTGTTAAAGATTCAGAGGAGTTGAATTGCATAATGTATCTACAAAAATAGTATACCTAAGGAAAATACTAAAATGAAAACAAATACGAAGTTGAGGAGAAAGAATTCTAATCCCACCTGGAGTTTTTTCTTCATTTTTATTCAAGCACTTGTCTCCATGATCTCCTTATTTTTGTTTCCCTTAAATGATTGTGAAAAACACCACACTGAGATCACCAGTTTTTATAAATTCCTTGAAGAGAAGGCTTGTTTTCCACACAGAGTCTACATATATAACAGTTTGTTTGTTCCAACACTTATCTTGGGTCCCCAATGAGTAGTTATTGTGCAGCAGCACCTAATTCCCCTAAAAACACCCTCTAAAAGCATAATTTCTCAGGACTGCCTGGAAGCCCTACAAGGCCATTTTTGCTGGCAGAGTGCTGCTGGAGGCTGTGGACACCAAAAATGGGACATGCAGGGACTGAATGGGACCCAAAGGTGAAATTCAGCCAGTTCACAGCGGTTCTATAGAACCGGTTATTAGAAGAAATTTCCTTTTGTTTTTTTCCCACTTTGCAGGGTTAATCCTGTAAAGATTAATTTTACAGAGTTAATCCTGTAAATAATGCAGTTGTTTCTAGTCTAATCTTTATTGCCTTGCTCACAGAAACTGCCTCTCTCCTTATTACATTGTAACTTTGGTGAAGTTTAATTCTGTGCTTGGTGATGTTTAAATTTGTGGCCACGCCTACAAAACCGGTAATAAAAAAAATAATCACCACTGCTTCTGTGGTTATCTATGCTTACAAATAAAACTCTCAATGTAGTGGTATTTTTAAAATAGAAATAGATATAACTATGTAAAAAGTTCTGCTTTGAAGAACATTCCAGTGAGAGCTGGAATAAAAAAAATGGGAGAGAAGAGATCCATAGAAATACATGAATTCTGGGAACTGATAGAGTGCTGTATGGCTATTGGAGAGCAAATGTGCTTTTCTTCACATAACCTTAAGTTTTATTCAGTGAAACCGGACCAAGTTCAGAAAAGGGTAGTGAGGATAATTGAAGAATTAGAATATCTTATATAGAAGAATTAATGGAGCTGAATATTTATTTATTATCAGCTCAGATGCTCAGAACCTTTACTATTTTTTTTATAAATAACTCAAGGTGGTGAACATATCCAACATACCTTCTCCTCCTTTTTCCCTCTAACAACAATCCTGTGAGATAAGTTGGGTTGTAAGAGAGTGACTGGTCTGAGATTGCCCAACTGGCTTTTATGGCTTATATGGGGCTAGAATTCACAGACTCCAGGTTTCTAGCTTAGTGGTCAACACTGCACCAAACTGGCTCTCCAAAAAGAGTGAGCTGGCCATATATAGGCCTCTTCAAAAATATGAAAGGATATAATGTAGAAAGTAAAAATCCATACTCTACTATTCTAGATTGCAGGTCGTGGGATCATAGATATAGCATGTAGAAAGGCAGATTATTATTAAAAGTTATAAAAATGTGCTTATACAGGTAATCCATGACTTATGACCACAACTGAGCCTCAAATTTATGTTGCTAAGTGACACATTTAAATGAGTTTTGCCGTTTTATGACATTTCTTGTCACAGATAGCAATAGCAATAGCACTTAGATTTATATACTGCTTTATAGTGCTTTCCAGCCCTCTCTAAGCTGTTTACTGAATCAACATATTGCCCCCAACAATCTGGGTCCTCATTTTACCCACCTCAGAAGGATGGAAGACTGAGTCAACCTTGAGCTTGGATTTGAACCAGCAGTCAGCAGAAGTACTACAGTATTGCAGTACTTTACTCTAACCACTGCACCACTGAGGCTCCTTGAAATGAAAAAATGACTCACTACAGTTGTTCAGTTAGTAACTAAGTTGTTAAGTGAATCTGGCCTTCTCATTGACTTTGTTTGTCAGAAGGTTCCAAAGGTGATCACATGACTGTGAGACACTTCAACCATCATAAATATGAATCAGTTGACAGGCATCTAAATTTTGATCATGTGACCATTGGGATGCTGCAACAGTCTTAAGTGTAAAAATGTTCATAAGTCACTTTTTTCAGTGCCGTTGTAACATTGAATGGTCACTAAATGAACTGTTGTAAGTTGAGGACTACCTATAGCAAGAACAGTGAAACCAACATTTCCCAATTTCTTGGAAAGCTTCACAGAAACACATTCTTCAAGTTGAATGTGTCAAGCATGGAAATCGAGAAACTCAGTTCAAAAGAATATAAAGGTTTATTGCAAGCTTAAGCTCTCTACAAGATCTGAATTACTAACAATAAAAGCAAATTGATGGTAGATAAAAATAAATGTAATTCAAGGTGGGCTGGACTTAAATTTCTTGTGTGTGCCAAGGGACTCAAGACTGATAATGCATTTGACCTCTCCCTCAGGGTCAGTCTGGCCTCTATCTCCTACAGAAGGGCCCTACAAGTTTTTAAAACAATTTTAATAAACATAGACATACTATAGAAACAGAAATGGAAAATCAATAGCTTGGAATTAGCTTTGGGCCCTGAAGTCTCTCTAACCAGCTGGCTTGACAAACTCCTATCTCTTTCTGACAGGCAAAGTTTGGAAGAAGGGAGAAAAATGGATAAATAGACCAGATGGATTTACTGTATGTATGAATTAGGGATTAAATAGGAGAGTACCAATGACTCAGCCTACTACTTGCAAGCAAATGTAGAAGATTTTCCATGAAAAAAAAAATGACACTCTAGAATAAAAAAGCATTTCCAACCTCTTTATTTATTTTTTTAAGTAACCCCTCCCTGTCAACGTCCTCAGGGAAATACTCTGCAAGTAATAGCTGATTTTTCAACATTCCATGATGGAATTCTGTGAGATAATGGCTTGGATGAGTCTTCCATCAGTCCTTCTCTACTTTTTTCATGCTTTTGCCAAAAGTTTCCAGTCACTGGGGAGTATCTCAGGAGACAATCATAGAAAGAAGAAATGAGAAATTTTGTAAATGAAGGCTATTTTCTACTTGATGTAGCACTAAATACAACCCCTAATTTTCATCTGGAACTTACCCTGTTTTAAAATGCAATGTATTGAAAAGCTAAACATTTATGAACACCATGGCAAAAAATTCAGAAAAATAATATGATTTAAAAGTGAATGATTATGTGGGGCATAAGTTATTATGCAGAACATTAAATATCCCAACTCAGCATTTTTAAGTAATTCAGAGGAATGGGCTACAGTATTTAATCTACTCTCCAAGTATGAGTCATAGCAAAAGTTCAAAGATAAAGATCAAAGAGGGAAAATATTCTTTGTGTGCCCATGAGATCAGATGCTTAGAGCAAAATCTATTTTAAGAAAGCAGTGAAAAAGAGAGGCCCATATTTTGGTTTATAGGGATGAGACAAACATTTCTGTCTAGCAATATGAAATATGTAACGTGGCATAAGATAAACCCTTGTATATTGCTATCCTTTAGCTACATTCTGCCCATTGATTCTCAGTCTGGTCTTTTACATTTTTTTTTTCTACAGAAAGCCCATTGCTTTCTGAACTAAACCAAATGACTGGATTCCTCCCAACAATGGAAATCCTTTTTCATCATTTAAAATAGATTTCATTTCCTTTTATAACCATTTGTAGCCGTTGGGGTTTTTTTGCAGTAAGAATAAAAGATATATAGAAAAAAATAGTTAAACCTGCTTACAAGTCAGCGCACTGCTTACACTTGGCTGATTTAAATGCAGTTTAGACCATGGCCAAGAAGATAGCAACTGGCATCTTTTTCTAACCATGATGACACCAACCTGAAAAAAAAAGTGCATTGAGCAGCAAAATACAAGTTTGTTGTTTTGTACTTGAGTTACAATGGAGATACAGTATATATAAAAATTATATATATGAGATATTGACTGACCCCCCTTAAGAGAGTCATCTATAGCTGTCTGGATAATCAGTTGGCTCATGTAATCTAAAGTTACCCTGAGTCACTTTGGATGGTCACATGAGCAGTTATTTATTATTATTTAGTATGTGATGAGAACACAACAGAGGAGAAGTAAACATATATAAATATTTCATGTAATTACAAATAAATATTCTATGAGGGTATGGCAGTGGCCTCATAACTGCATGTCCAATTCACCTATCCAAGTGATTGCCTCTGGTATTGCTTCCCACAGATCTTCTATGAACCAGAGAATGCACATCATGGGCAATCTTGCACAATATGTTTAATAGTTTGTATATCAGAACCATAATTGCAACAAAGAGAATCTTCCCATCCCCACTGATACAGGGCAGAGGCACTTCTTCCAGTATCACACTTAAGTTCAATTTCGACCAGACAAAGTGAAGCAAATCAAATCAAACCAAACCGGTGGTTTGGTAGAAGTATCACAAATGGTCAGGCTATAAGAAGGTGCTTTGGACCATTCCTCTTACCAGGCATTCTCAGGGTTAAATTTAATAAATAAATAAAGGTAAATAAGGGCAGTAGTCTGAAAGTAGTTTTTTTCTAGCTTGCTGGGAGTTCTTTCTTTTCTCTATTCTGGTTCTTTAGGAAATGGATCTATGGAGTTGCCCTCTTCAAACCTACTTTAATACTCTGATCCATTGTTGTTGTTGTTATGGTAGAGCTGCACAAATTACATCACTTTCAAGTGCCTTGTTCAGTTGCGCTCTGAAGTGTTCCAACTTTTCTCCTCTCCAAGGTATCTCTGAACCCTGCCAATGTTCCACCCTAGGTTGTCATGAAAACAATTGGACAGCTGGAGGTACAATTGGGATAGAGTTACAATGGAAGAGCAGCAGAGATGGATACCAGTGGAGCATCTCTGTCCTACAGCATGTCCCTGAACCCTTGGGAAAGAGTACGCTAGAAATCAGTAGACAAAGGAAACTACAGTATTGGAACTATGATAGAATCTATAGCTATGGATAATTTACTAAGGAATATAATGTTTTTCTATTCAGCAGTGTCTAGAACCTGTTTTTTGTACTTTCTTGCAAGAGTAGGGATCAATTGTTCTTGCTATATGCTTTCATTTCAGCACAACAGAGAGTTTATATATTTATAAGGAAGACAAGAACCGGATTATAGCTGGAAGGAAAAAAGAAAGGTCAGCCTGCCAATATAGTAAGTTTAAATTTAAAATATATAGGCCTCTCTTCACATCTGCTCAAATGTGCAGTTGTGGAATGTTGAACAGAGCCAGATATGAGGTATTGTTAGTACAAGATCCTAAAATGGAAATTTTTAACTTACTGCCTCACAATATTTCTTCACCCTTTCTTTTTTGAAACAAAATAAATGTGCTATCTGATATATGAAACAATGAGCAAAAGCCTGAGTGTGAATCATGCTATTGAGCTTGGTGTGCTTAACTACCCTCCTGTCCCCCCCTCTCCTCCTCCTCCAGCCAAGCACTACTAGTTGTGGAGCTTGCATTCTCTGAGGAGCATGAGAGCTATGACAGAAATTCAACCATACTGGTCTCAGAGGAGCCATACAAAGAGTGCGTTCCCATAAACAAGATGGTGAGATGTAATTTACAGAAATCCATACTGGAGAGAAACTAGGGCCAACAAGTTGAAAAAGTTTTCTACTGGAAGAAAAGAAAACTTACCTGTGACAAATATACAAAGACTGAAAACAATGAAATAATGGCAGCTTGCATCTGAGAATGATACATCTAACACCATCAAGTACCAGCTCTGTTTTTGGGAAGGATAATTGGATAAAAATGCCAAATCCAATCTCAAAATCTGGCTGACTATGTGACCAAGCATAATAATAATAACATAACAATCCAACAAAAAAGGCAACATCAGGCAGCTACAGGTCAATTACCTGCTCACCAACAATTTTCAAATTGCTAAATGGTATAGTAGCTGATGTAGTCTAATAGCATCTATAGGTATTCCTTGACTTTGCAATAGTTCATTTAAGGCACTAAAAAAGTGACATGGTCATTTTTCACATTTACAGCCATTGTAGCACCCCATGGTCATGTGATAAAAATTCAGATGCTTGGAAACTAACTCATATTTATGAGAATTACATAATCCTGGGGTCATGTGATCAATTTTTGCAACCTTTTGACAAAGTCAATGAAGAAGCCAGATTCACTTAACAACCTAGTTAGTAACTTAACAATTGCAGTAATTCAGTTAACAGTTGTTGCAGGAAAAGCCATAAAATGGGGCAAAATTCACTTTACAATTATTTCACTTAGCAACCCCAATCTTGGGTCTAATTGTAGTCATAAGTTGAGAACTACCTGTAGTTGAAAACAAGCTTTGCATCTGAGTAGAAAGAAAACCACCCAAAGAGCAGAGGGCAAAAAATCAGCTCTTAATTGACAAAATGAGTTAGGAAAACTACAAGAGAAGGAAGACCAATATGAATGTAGCTTGGATTGATTACAAGAAGGCATTCAATTATCTGCCACATGGTTTGATAACCAAGTGGCTAGAAATAACAGAAGTCACAATGGAAGACATAATTCCTAGTCAATAGACTGAGAGATAGACTGAAAAGAGATTTTTTTCAAGAATACTCTACTGTTTGTCATTGCATTGATCCCTCTGTCAATAACATCAAACAAGTGAGGCCATTGCGATAAACATTTTCCAAGCTATTCCACCTCCTTTACTTCAACAATCTGAGTCTATATAGAAAAACACCATGCAAATTTATTTATTTCTATACTGCCCCCTCTCCCGAAGGACTCGGAAGGAATCACTACTCAAGAAGACTGACTGACTATATACAGCCAAGATATTTCATCTACTTGAATGGGTTCAAGCAGAAGTAGAAACCATGAACAGGAATACCAGAAAAATAATGACATGAATCATGTCCTTAATTCATGCAGTGATGTTGATAGACTCTATTTACCAAGAAAACAGATGGCATGGAATATTTCAAATACACTAACAATTGAAGAAGACAAAAGGGCATTGGAAGAATATCTGAAGGACAATGAAGAAGGTGCACTGAAGCTAGTATACTATGAGAACTTATGAATACTGAAAACACCAAACTGGCCTCTAAAACTAGCAGGCAATACAGATTACAAGACCTGACAAAGGCTAAGTGCAGGAAAATTTAAGAAAGAGATGGTGAGGGGAGTGGGGAGTTAAGCTAATTCTGGCTGCACAGGATCAAGCCTTTAAGAACAAATACGTACAAAGCCAGAATTGAGAATGGACAGAAAATGCCATCTCTGAAAAGAGTCTGAAGACACAGTGGACAAGTTAATTAACTTTTACAGGAAGATCACAAAGACTGACTATAAACAATGGCATGACATAATAGCAACAATGGTGCATTGGAATATCTGCAAGGAATGCCACTTGCCAGTAAGCAAGAACTGGGACTGGGACTACAAAACAAAGTCATAAAAAATGAAGAAGCTGAAATAGTCTGCGACTTTAAATTCAAAGGCACAAGCACCTACCATAACTTAAGAATTTTTGATAAAAAAGTCAAAAAAAGTCTGGATAGTGGACATTGCAATACCTGGAAGCAGCAGAATTGAAGATAAACAACTGGAGAAAATTACAAAATATAAACACCTACAAATATAAATATAACAACTTTGGCAAAAGAAAGCAAAAATAATACCAATAGTAACAACTTCCTTGGGTGCAATTCCAAAACATCTGGGGCATCACTTGAACACCATCAGTTCAATTGTATTGTTTGACAAAATTGCCATCAGTCAATTTGAAATGGCAACTTTACTTTGAACAGCCTATTTCCTGCTGCAACACCTTTAATATTATGAAACTGCAACATCTGCTCATCCTTGATACTTGGGAAAGATTCAGTAGATGGATAAAAATGCCAAATTCAATCTAAATATCTGGCTGACTGTGTGACCAACCATAAGAATAGCAACAATAGCCACAATGATGTCATTTATTTTTTTATTTTAATTTATATTCCACCTTTATTATTTTTTAAGTAATTCAAAGTGGCTAACATATCTGATACCTCTCCCTCCTCCTATTGTCCCCATAAAGAGCTGGGTGGGCTGAGAGAGAGTGAGGGGCCCACAGTTACCAAGCTGGTTTTCATGGCTAAGGTGGGATTAGAACTCACAGTCTCCCAGTTTCTAGTCTAACTATCACAATGATACTCAGAATGATGTGAATTTTATCCTGGTAAATTGTAGATAAAGAAAAAAAAATCTGTGCTGACAGTCTAGTAAAGTAATTAGTTTCTGAGCCTTATGATAGCTACTACTTATTGAGAATATCAAAGGCAAAGTTAAATTACCATTGCCAGAGTTTATCTTTAGTTTGTGCATGAATCTTAAACGGAAATGCAACAAACAGATTTGAGAAATAATGGCCAGAATAAAAAACAAGGATTGAAAGATAATTTTTTAAAATAAATTTGAAACACTTGTATGCCAACATCATCTGAATAAATAAATGAATAATGATATCCGTGTAGGTAATGAATAATGTGTTTAACAAAGCAAAATTAGAAGATAAAATGTCTGTTGCAAATAGTATAATTCAAATCAATCTAATTATAATGTCAATAGCAGTATCAGCTAACCTAATAGCCAGATTAGGATTGAGAAGAATGAAATGTGGTTGACATTTTTGCTTTAATTGAGATATGAAGATTAATCAGTTCATATCATAATTTAGAATCATTATGACTACAATTTAATTAGCAAAGGGAATAACATGAACAAGTCAGTGTGGACTGAACATTAGACTAATACAAATAGCACATTTTTTTTCAAACCACTCTGGGGGAACATATTAGCATTTCTTTGAACCCACAGGGATTTTCCTCTGTCTAACAGCTCATCTGTTACTATCTACATGTCTTTATAACTGTTTGTCTCTGGGAGAAAAATAGTGATTTGGATTTAAAAGGGAGTAATTCAAAAGTTGTCCAAATTTTTGATGCAATTCTTCAATTAAACATTGTGTATGCAAAAATGTAAAATAGAATTAAATAAATGCAAACATTAGTGAACTATGCACATTATTTGTGAAAATTGGGCCAAAAATATTGAGTTTGAGACCAATGTTCCATTAGGCAAAAATGCACACAGTAAAGCACGTATCAGGTGTTGAGAAAATTGCACATTAGTATTTACAGTGTAAAATATGGATTTTCAAACGGATCAGGAAATCAGCTGACCATGAATTAAGACTGAACATTTCAGAAATGAAGAAAATTTGAAATAAACAGATGTAGTATGGGACCCCAGGCTGAGCTGAGTAGTCCAATCCCCATGAAATTCCTACCATAGTAATACTACTTTTTGGAGCATAATATGTGATAAAAGGTGATAGGATTTTTACAAATACATATTATTCCCTCCGGACTTCAAGTTTCTTTATCTTGGGTGTCCCTATGTCCTAACTTCTTAACTGCTTGCCTGGCCTCAATTCCCCAATATTTTCTCATTTTCCAAATGACAAATAATCTCCACATATCTTCTGGGAATACTAAACACCTTGGATGTGCTCCCAGAATCTTCAGAAAGTTCAAAACTCTTCAGAAATGGGCCCCCGGATTGAAGTTTTATCTCTTAAATTTTATATAAATGCCTTAGTAAGTGTTTTTTAACACTCATGCAAACTCAGCAGCAAAAAAAAAAAAAAAAAAAAAAAGGAGGGGTTGGAAGGTTTAAAATAACATCGGTCAAGAGGGTAAGTGAGTCAAAGGCTGACATGGGCTGGAATCATTTCACATCAGCAATCTGGGTTCCGTTCGTTTTTTGCATTTCTTTACCACATCAAATCTCTTTCCGTCTGCCAGGGTTCCTTTTGCATTGCTTTGCTTTACTTATATTTATTACGTTTTTTTGGGGGGAAGGATAGTGGTAAGCTGATTAGATAGCTGCTCACTTAAGACAATTTACTCCACTGCCAAGTAATTTTATTTTGAAAACCTGTCTCAAAGTTGAAGATGATTCAGCATGGGAAAATAATAAGATCAAAGAGGCTCTTCTTTTGAGCAGCCTATTATGTACCTTGACTCAGAGGTTCCTTCTGGATTACCACTTCCAAAAATGTAGTCATTTTTGTTCCTATTAAATCCAGAATTGCTCTTATGAAAAAGCCTTCTGTACTAATGATGGCTTATAACCTTAATGACAACGGTTTCTCTTTTTTGCCACCATCTGCTCCTCTTTACTTAAAGGCAATGTGGGAAAAAAAATCCTGCCACTGCAGAATTAATTCTTTCTGCTTGTCATAGGAATAGTTATGTGCTGGAAATGTCTTAAACCAAGCATGTCCAATCCTGCAGGCCTAAAACAGCAAGTAATGCAGCCCCACAAGATTTATATATATATATATATATCAAAAAGGGAAGGTTGTTATTTGTATACATTAATCACATTGTATTTGCACTATGTACTTTTAAACGTGGCCCAAGACAATTCCCTTTCACTCAGTATGGCTCAGGCAGGAGAAAAGGTTGGACACCCATGTCCTAGACCAGGTCAGCACTGTGCCAGATATGTTATCTTGCATCAAATCCAAGTGCAATGAGAATCCCTAAAAGTGGATTTATCTGGGCTGGAATATCTGAAAAAAAATAAATGAAAGTAGATGGAGACCCCTCTGTAACAACATACACACTATTCAACTTCCACTATTCAACAATGACAGTTGTTTTTCACACATATCAGCTTTACTTTTAAAATCTATAGGCACTGACAAGTATTTCATCGGCAATTAAAATTGTGTAAGCAAGATATTTTTTTTACAATTAATATTTGCAAACATGTGAGCTATGAAAATGCAGCAAGACATCAGCCAGCCATAACATCTTTTTAAAATTTCATTTTGTGTGTCATTTGAGTACTCCTTTACATTAAAGAAATAGAAAAGGGCCTTAATATGGTTAGAGGTATTCAGAATCAGCTTGAGACAGTGTAACCCTAACTATACTACGAGGAAGCCGCACAAAACTGATAGGCCTATTAATGTTGCTGAGCTACAATTCTTAACTTTCCCCAGTAATGGCGATATACAATAGGTTGGAGCTGCTGTGATTTGAAATTCAGGAACATTATTGGACCACAGTTTCATGGAATGAAATGTAGAGGAAAAGAAGGGCCGCAAAAGATGCAAGAATCAATAAGGCCACCAAAGAAAAAAAAGATTTCTAATTTTCTCCATATTACAATATTCTGCCCATTGGCAGGTGGGCTTGCAATGCAAGTTAAAATATTGTGGAACTTTGATCATGCTGTTATAGTGGCTGTCTTCATTATTTGAACCTCTCCCCAACATGCAGATAATGTTGCATGTTGTCTTTTTTGGACAAAGTGGGTTGTCCTGGCCTTCTCCTGAGATTAACTTTCTATTCTAGTTTATAAACCTGGTATTTGCTACAGATCTTTTACCCAAGTAGTAATCAAGTATTGTTTGTTTTGTGTCTTGAGCTCAGCCAAGGTTGGCTTGGTGACTAACTGGCTATGAGGATTAAGCCAGTTTTACTTCTTACAGCTCAGGTGACATGTTGTTTCTCTTTTATTAAATTGTTTTTTATCCCACTGTTATTTTTCTTCAACTCAAGGCAGCACTTTATCAGCTCCTAAGGATCTTCCAGCTGCGGCCCTTTCTGGATCGGGCGCTCTTCGCACAGTCACTTCTGCCCTCGTTATCTCCCGCCTTGACTACGGCAAGGCTCTCTACATGGGGCTCCCCTTGAAGAGCATCTGGAAGCTGCAGTTGGTACAGAGTGCGGGTGATCTTGGGGGCTCCTCGGAGCTCCCATATTACATAGCTCCTGTGCGAGCTACACTGGCTCCCTGTGGCCTTCCGGGTGCGATTCAAGGTGTTGGTTCTTACCTTTAAAGTGCTCCATGGTTT
>JAEANM010010311.1:0-15862 GCA_017656035.1 Myanophis thanlyinensis
GAGGGAGAGAGAGAGAGAGAGATCATGAAGGAATCAATTAGAATGGTTAATTAATAATTCCAGGTGCTGCTGTGGAATGTTAAAAGCGGGGGGAGGGGGGAGGGAATGGAGCAGCCTGTGGGGGGGGGAGGGATTCCCTTCAAGAGTGATGGGTCTTACTGAATATATGGCTCTTACTGAAATAGATTTCCAAATATTTAGCTTTCATGGCTCTCTGAGTCAAAAAGGTTCCCGACCCCTGCACTAGGTCATCCCTATTTTACTCTGCACAGATAATGTTGCCGCTTCATTCATATCTCAAGTTGTCCTCTGTATTTGGAAACAGTAGCATCCTTTTGTTCTAGGGAAAACCTAGAAATGAATAATGCTAAAAGAAATATTCTAGTTTACACTTAAACAACCATTTAACCTTTCCAATAATTGGCAAATCACTGACAAACTTACTGAGCAAGTCAAAAGCTTTAAATATTTACATATTCATTTCCAGCCATCTTCCTCTTGGAATCACCTTTTCAAGTCAAGCTTGTAATGAGATTATCAAATTCAAGCCACAAAGGCAACAGCTATGCCTTCAGCAATCAAATCACTCCAAGTAAAGGTCTTAAATTTTCTGCCACATGATCCACAACTCTATGCAAACAGGACACTTCTATTCTGGGAGTAATTCAGTCCAACTTTTGAAGGCCATTCTCCATCTCCCTCCTTCAATCATGGTCTCTTCTTTTGAACTTGGGTTGTCTTACCTGAGGCTTGCCTGAGACTTTGGTAATTGAAATTCTGGCCTAAAGAAGCATTCTGGGGTGAGTCCCTGCCCCAGCTTCCATGTTTGAAACATCTCATCCTTGAAAAAAGCAGACAGATTTGGATTTCAATAGAAGGAAATGTTTGTAGATCAGGACTGAACTGTGGAGTCCTTGGTGTTCTTTGAGCTTGGTCAGACAAACAACAGCCTAATCAAGAACATTCCCACCAACACTGACAGAGCAAACCACTAGTATATAAATCCATTGCTGATGTAATCTAGTTGGGAAATGAAATATTTGAAAAACAACCAAGGTCAGAGAGCACCACAGATCCAGATTTGTCTTACTGCAGAGTATTCTCCCATTCCTGCCCTTAACTGTATGCTCAATGGACCAGTGGTGGAATTCAAATTTTCTTACTACCAGTTCTGTGGGCATGCCTTGGTGGGTGTGGCTGGAGGGTCATGTGACTGGGTGGGCAGTTTCTGTAATCAGGGAAATAAAAATTAGGCTAGAAACAACAACAGAATGTTTTTTCCCTGCCTTCCTTACAGGATTAACCTTATAAAGTGGGAAGAAAAAAAACACAAGATTTTTTTCTAACAACTAGTTCTCCCAACTGTTTGGAAAATTTACTGCTGAATTTCACCTCTGCAATGGACCCAATTAAAGCCTTGACAGAATTTAACCAGGAAGGCTTGATGTCCAAAAAGAAAAAAAAATCACATCTTTGCTAGTGCAAGCTCATATTTGTTATAGCTAGAATGCTTTAAACATATGCTTAATGTCCATATTGAAGGGCATTCACATTGGCAGTTTGACATCCTGGCCTCAATGGTTACCACAGATAGATATCAACTTTATGGGTGCTCAGACAATGAAATTGAGTCTGTGGCACACACATTTCTAGACTTTCCCCTATCTACTGAAATATCTAAGAAGATTCACTGTCTTTAATATTCTCATCTGCCTCTCCCTTGTTCCAGAGTCTCTCAGCAGTCTGTGCATACCTTTTAAAAAAGTTTTACTACCTGCTGAGTTGGACTTTCCCACATTTTATCGACTTTTTCTATGCATTAAACACTGCAGCTTAACATAAATCTGGCTGATTTTTCTCTTCTTCTTTGGTTGTGGTGGCTTACTGAGCAAAATAAATACACCTTACTATTTCTGAGGTAGCGTATGCTGCCTTAAATTGTCACTGGCACAATGATATACTGAAATTACTCACAATTGGAAGCCTCTGTCTCCAATGTGTTGTAATTATTAAGGTGATTATCTTACTCCACCATCAGAATATAATCTTTTAAAAAGAACTTCCTCCTCAATCTACTGTATGTCATCAGAAATACCTGTTTCTCTAACCCCTAGCATATGCCTGCCTGTCTGAGCCACTAGCTGATGGATACCAAGAGTTTTAACATTAATAAAATACCTCTACAGCTTACAGTTTGCTTACCATTCTTCAGAAGGTATCACACTACCTAGATGAACCTACATTAGACTATAAATATCTAAAACTAGTCACATAAATTGGATCCAGATTGCCTTTCCTTGAGATAGGAATAATATATTAGAGTGAAATTCTGTGGCCGCAAAATTTATTTTGTATTGAACTTTTGATATCCAGGCTTGCACAGAATGCCTCTAGCAATTTAAATAATTCCCTCATCAAAATTGGAATTATTTTTTTTAAATTGCATTCAGTTCTCTGATTATGAGATACCTTATATAATTTAATCCCAAGCAAAAGTTAGTTGAAAGATGCTGGGTAGAGAGCTCACTACATTTCTCTTCCACTTCACATTACAGTTCCACCTGGCTTGGAAACCTAGTGGATATGTGGGTATACATAAAAGTATGATCTGAAAATACAATCAAAATATAATTGTCCTTTGTGGCTTATGGGGTAGCATGGTAGGCTGAGCATGAATCTGTTTTTTACAGAGCCAATTAATGTGACTGAAATAGGAGATAATGAATTGATTGGTTCCTCAAAATTCCTTTCTGGATTAAGGAGAAGACAAGAATTACCCATGTTAAACTCTATACAGATGATCTTTGCAAAGAGATCACAAAACAATATTCTCCATCGGGTTTGAGAAGTTGGGGGGCTGGATGGAATATTTTCCTTGCCTAAACCAGACTGAATAAAATGAATCTGTTGAATATAAATATATGTTATAATTACTAGTAGCTATTAGTGAGGTTTCTTTTTGACTGGAATTGTATGATGAGCCTTTAAAGATTTGTTTATAAGTAGGGAGAGATTTTTATGCTTTAAAAAAAGGATAAATTTGGATTATAAAATTGATTTTTTGAATTATAATGTATATAAAACACATACATTAATATTTTTGCTAGCGCTTAATAGACTTTGCCAATTAAGATTGCATGATATGTTCTTTGTAATTTGACTATTAATAAAGGATGAGCTTCTGGGAAGAAAATGTTTTTTTCACTGAAATATTAGAGAAGATGTTAAGTTATCCAAGTTGTTTAGACTTATCTGGAGATGGGAGGAGATCATCTATTTTATAACTTTTCTGTTTTATTTTTTTATTTTCTTTTTACTTCCATTTTGTTCTTTTCTTTCTTTTTTATACTTAGTTTGTATTTGGTTTTTTTTTATCTTTGCATTTGTAAATTCTAATAAAATTTTTGGGAAAAGGTAGAATGGGCCTGTGTACATTTGGCACCATGTACCGTTCATTTATTTTTCCATGTTAGGGAACAGAAGAAAAAAAAATCTGAAAAAAATTGCAGTCTGGCATATTTTGCCTTTCCCTAGATAAGCAGAGACATCTCCAGAAGAAACTGTGAACAATCAATGAGCAACTGAGATGCAAATTACTATTGGCACAGAAATCTCTGCCTTCCTTTTCTGCTTGATTTCTGCACTTGCTTTCTTTTTTTCTCAGGAAGGTAAAAGAAGAACAAGTACACCTTGGAAATTTGCTGCCTATACATCAGCACTGCATCCAGTCTCCCATTCTCTTTGGAGCAGTATATGACTCACAAAAATCTAGTGGAAAAGGAGAGACGGGAGAAAACTGGAGTATTCCACTTCTCTTCTCTTCTCTTCTCATCCCACTCCCCTCTCCTTTTTGCTGTTTTTTTAGCTGCCATATTTCTCTTCCATGAGATGAAACCAGGAATAAAAACTGGCAGTGATGGAACTCAGTGAAGCTGCCATTGGATGATAAGGTTATTATTTATAATTTAATGATTTTAAATCTAATTCATTTTAATCGCTGATTTTAATACCAAACTAATCTGATTTTAAATTGTCAGCTTTATATAATCATTTTAATTGGTTTTTAGATTATTATCTATGTATGTTTTTTATCTGCTGTGCACCGCCCCGAGTCCCTTGGGAGAGGGGGCGGTATATAAATTTTGAAATTAAATTAAATTAAATTAAGTACAGTAGAAAAAAGGGTCCCTCATAGAACCTTCTGGATTGTGAAACTTTTCTGGCATGCCTATTATAGCTCATATTTTTGATCAGGTGAAATTGTGTGTGCGTGCGTGCATTGCCAGTTTTTTTTTAATGCCAACCTTCCTTTCCATTACTATAAACACAGTATGATATAAGAACATTGGAACTGAGATTTTGCTTCAGCTGTGATTTCATTGTCTAATTAAGAACAACTGTTATGCATTTGTCAGAATTCTTCCATATTACTACCTATTGCACCATATTTCTCTTGGATCATCTCTTCTCTTGGTCTTTTTATATTTATTTGCAATGCGTAGGAGTCTGTTGTCAATGAAGCATTTTTCTTTGAATCATTACAGCAGCCACATCTTTTGAAAGACTTTGCAACGCTTTTTTCAACAGCAAGGAATCTGCTTTTGACTTCCTCTGGGTCCACCAGCAAAGAAGAGTCACTGCTGTGCATATCTAAAGAAACGGTTTGAAACAGCATTCAAGCCAAGCAGGAAAATTTCACAACTTGTGAAGCTGCTTTTAATAATTCAAAGAGAGAAACTTCGTTTGGATTCCCATGCACGGCGAAACACATTTTCAATGCTTTCCATTACCTTAGTAAAGAATTATCCTGAAAGAGTTTCTGGCTTAAGTTTTGTGCAACTTTTTTCAACACCAACATTAATCCTCTTTTATGTTTGCCACTTGTTAGCTTGTATGGAAAATGTGCTAATGTTGTATCAGTATATTTAAAGAACATGGTTACAGACTATTGAAGAAAGAAAGCCGCAGAAGAACTCTGAACCCAGCAGTAGAATATCTACAATCCTATTGTTGAAGAAAATGTTATCTGTTAAATTTATATTTAGGCATTGAGCTGTGATGGCGCAGTGGTTAAAATGCAGTACTGCAGGCTACTTCTACTGACTGCCGGTTGCCAGCAGTTCGGCAGTTTGACTCTCACTGATTCAAGGTTGGCTCAGCCGTCCATCCTTCTGAGGTTGGTAAAATGAGGACCCAGATTGTTGGGGGCAATATGCTGCTTCTGTAAAAGCACTTAGAGGGGGCTCTAAAGCACTGTGAAGTGATATATGTCTAAGTACTATTGCTATATTTGCCTATTGGTATATTTATACAGTATGTGCTCTTGTAAAAATACTGCTTGGTATTCCAAGAAAACTAACCGATGATTGTAGTAAGTGACTGAAAACTTGGGCAGAGAGCAAAGCAGTAGCTTCAAAACTTCTGTACACTGACATCTGTTGCTTGAATGGATAGTACTCCCGAGACTAGCGCATTCATGTTGAACAACAAGGTATTGCTGTATTTTGGCTATCCTGTTTTGCTCCTGGGGAAATGGCAATGTATTCAGCATAGGCAGTTTCATAGAGGGGAAATAGATCTTGATGGACACCTGCCTTTAAACTAAAATAAGTCACACCTCTACCTGCAAGTATATTTTAGCAGAGTTACCACTGCAGTTACAGGTTTAGAATATGTGCAAGGTGACTTGCACTTTTTAAATGTATGCATGTTGCCCTTGACACATGTTTAGGTACTGACATTTCTGAAATGGAACGTTGAAGAATATCTCTGTAACTGAATAATGCAATACATGATGTTAATTTAAATGTACAGTATATGGCTGCCCAACGTGTGATCATGAGTCTAAGAACCCTATACCAATAAAACTAAAGGAAAACCCAAATTATAATTCAAACCAATGATACCCACAGAACAAAGCAGAAACCAACATCTCAATAGCATACTATTGACACTCATCAAATACTCACCTCCCGCAATAAGCTCCTTATAATCCTGTTCAATATCAGGTGAGAACAAACAAGTTTTTAGAGTTTTCCTAAAAGTGAACAGGTTTGGGACCAGCCACACCTTACAGTCAGGCTGAAGATCATTCCAAATGGCATGTGGTACAACACAGAAGGCATGTCTCCTTGATCCTTTCAGATAACATCAGGGAAAGATTATGGCATGTACTTACCCTATTAGAATGTGTCAGGCAGGCAAAAAGAAGAAAGAAGGCAGACAGTCTCATATATAACCACTCTTATGCCTTGTAAATCGTATAGATGATAACCAGGACATTGAATTGCACCCAAAAGCCCATAGGGAGCCATTGCAGTTTGTGAGGTACTGTAGTGGTGAGGTTACCAGAAGTATCTTGATGTGTCCATAACTATCCATGCTTCTGGACCAATTCTGGTACCCATTCTGTACCAACTGCAGCTTATAGATTGTCTTTAGAGGCATTGCAATAGTAGAACTGGAAGATGAGGTAAGATGTGAATTACCATGAACAGGAATGAGTGCAATTGGTGCACAAGCTGGAGCTCTGCAAAGCCCCCGACCTTCCCAGAGCTGTGCCACCTGATGCTCAAGCAGGTGCCGAGAATCTAGAACTCCCAAGCTGTACATTGGTTTTGCATGGGGAAATGCAGCACACACACACACACACACACACACATATCAATAGTGGAAAAACTTCAGTTCTAAGATCAGAGGGCCCCAAACCCACTAATACTTGGCTGTGGAGGGACCTGTTCTTCCTCCATCAATTCCTCACAGTTTCTGAACTCTGGGGTGGATACCTGAGGATATTAACCTGGTTATTCTGAGGTGAAAAAGTACAATTGAGTATCATCAGCTTTTGGAAGCCATGGAAATGGCCTTGGAGAAGTCATCCAGAAGTTATTAGGGTTAGGTTTATAGTTTGGGTTGCAAATGCAGGAACCTGGGCTGAACCTGGGCGGTATATAAATTAAATAACTAAATAAATAAATTGATAAATAAATAACCCTGTCTGACATAGGAAAGTGTTAGAAAGAAAATCAGGCTGTCTCCCCACTGATTCTCTAAGATATGTGCAGGGAGACGGAAAAACGCAAGATTCTTTTAGTATGTCTTATCTCAACAAATAGTCCTTTGTTTTCTTATGGAGTCAATTTCCGGATCTAGTCTACTCCATAGGGATGACATCAGTGTACTAGTGATATTTCATCTTGTGGCAACAAATGACCTCATCAACGTTTTGTGGAGATGTGAAATGAGCAGGGAGAGGACAGAAGGCACTTGCTCCCCCAAATGGAATTGGTCCAGGAGAAAGCAGAACTCCATAACAGTATGCTGCCATAACTCCCAGCTCTTTGAATTCATCCAGATGTATAGTATGGTATATGAAATTGAAGGAAAAATCAAGGACTGCCAGGATGGGCACAGACCCCCCATCCCCAGACCCACCACAGATTTTCAACAAGTGTGATCAATTCTGTGTGGCTATTATGTCATTGCCTGATTCCAGCTGAAAGAGGTTCATGTACTCCATTTCTTTCATGGCCCTTTGGAGTAGGAGACCAACTATCTTCTCAAACTTTTTAGGTAAGGTTGGAGATCAAAATTGTTCACTCTGTTCAATCCAACCGTGTCTTTGTGAGGATATGATATGCAAAATGTTACATTGCCATGTTCTCTAGCCTTCCTCACTGATAGGGACTTTTCTCTGCTAATTATCAGTTCTTTCTCAGGATTGCAACGGCTATGCAATTTGTAAAATGTAATGTTGAGAATGTTCTCAACAGAGCCCAGAATGGTTTTTAAAAATACACAGATCACCTTTTTCTCTTGACATATTGTCAGCTTTTTTATATATATTACAAACAGGACCCAGCACCATTTTGTCCCGATTTTGCTTTTCAGATAATAAATGACTTTGGTGTAAGGGGATTTTATTCACTGCTTTGAGGCAGAAGATAGCTGTCAGAGTTCAGTTTTGGCTCTTATAGATGACAGAGATAAATTCTGTAATCAGAATCATGGTTTCCACTATACTATTGCAGAAGATTATGGACCAGGCTAAGATCTTCTGGTTCCATGGGAAACTTCATAATGCCATAATTCTTCACATCCAAGAATTATTCTATTTTCTTTTTGTGTAACTAGATTTTTGCTTTTTAGAACGGGGTTAGAGGGTCTTATTATTTTAAAAGGTTATTATAATGCTGTCCAAATGTTTTACATCTTCTAGTAGCTTTCCTGCTTAAATTTTATTTTATTTTTCTACCTTTGCAAATTGCTTTGGGAATCTTTACAGATGAAGTATAGCATAGAAATATGATTTAATGTAGCATATAAGAACACACTGACTCTATGAAATATTCACAATTCATTTCCTCGGTTTTACCAGTTTTATAAATTATATCATTTTTTTTCCTGGTGACAGGGTTAATTATTGGGAACATTAAATTAACTGCAAATGGTAGGGCCCAAACAACACATAATGAAGCATTTCATGTAATGTTCATTTTGTAAGTAGAAACGTATATGACCAAAGCCAAGTGTGAAATTCCAAGATGAGTTTTGTTAGCATTGTTCTCTTCTTATATTGCAATTCTTGTAAAGATTTTGCCCCCAGCCCCCCTCGTGGTAGCTTTTAAAGAAGTTAGAGAAAACATGCAGAGCATAATTTCTGGGATTCTTTCCAAAACTCTTTACCATCACGGCCATAGAAGGTTGCCTGTTATTTCCCACTGTGTAATGAAGTTTGTATTTCTAAAATTATTATTATTAAATTAAATGCATATGCTGCCTGACTCTTCAACTCCGGGGTGATATGTTATTTTCAATCACAATAATGAAATGTGAAAGAAAAAGTATATGTTCTATAATAAATAACATACCATTTATTTATCAAATTTAGGAACCGCCCATCTCCCTCTCAGAGGTACTCTGGGTGGTATAAAGGGAAAATATTACAAGACAAAAACTGTGTATAAAGTTTATATAAGAGACACAGATAGTTAAAGTGCAGCATTAAAAGTTACTTAAAAGGCATACAAATCATAATAATTAAATCAACTGAAAGAAAAAAGGGACAGAAAGAAAAGATCCATATGGCAAATATAAATAACTATATGCAATTAATTAAGTTGTTAAATCTGGACCTTACAGCAACACAATGCGTCATCATCTCATTTTTAGTGCAGAAGGTTTTTTTTCCCTTTTTCAAAAATAGATAGCAAACGCATGTCCTGGATCCATTTTCTATGTAACAAAGTAACATGCCACATGCGTGTGTACGTTTCTAATCAGAACAGGTGATTTTCTGTGAGCAATTTTCTGTTCTCTCCTTGTGTTATAATGGGGTGTTTTGTCCGTATCTGTGCATTCAAAGGCATAAAGCAGCTCCATGTGCTCAGCAAGTAATGAAGAGGGAGAGGGAGTGGGAGGGGCTAGTGGCCTCTTCCCCAGGATTAAATTAGTGTGTGTGTGTGTGTGTGTGTGTATTGCTAACTTCTCTTGGCACATCAGATTTGGTCCCAATCCAATATGTTTTTAGAGAGTTATCCTGCCAATAGACAGACATAGCGTCTCAGGTCCAATTAAACCTTATCTCTTTTAAAGATGCCCTTGGACTGGAAAGAATCAATCAATCAATCAGAACACTTGAAGGTCTTCCAGTCCAACCCCATTCAAGCAGCAGACTCTACACATTTCAGATAGGTTGTCCAGTGTTTTTTAAAAAAACCTCCAATGATGAAATCCCTACAACCTCTGAAGGCAAGCTGTTTTATTGGTTAATTGTCCTCAATGTTGGAAGTTTCTCCTTCATTCCTGGTTGCTTCTCTCCTTGATTAGTTTCCGTCCATTGTTTCTTGTTCTGCCCTCCAGTGCTTTGGAGAATGACCTGACCCCCTTTTCTTTGTGGCAGCCCTTCAAATACTGAAATACTGCTATCATGTCCCCTCTAGTCTTTCTTTTCTCTATTCCTACAACCATTCTTCATATGTTTTTGTCTCCAGGCTTTTAATCATCTTTGTTGCTCTTCTTTGCACTTTTACCAAGGTCTCAACATCTTTTTTGCAGTGACCAAAATGAAAATGACCAGAATGAAAAGGCAGATTTATAAATGCCTAACTGCATGTTATAGAAAACGGCATTTGATTTTCAAAGATGTTCCCCGTGTTTCATTTTTATAATGCATCATAAATATGAGACAGTGATTCATAGAAGACAGTGATTTGTTTGTAAGATTGAATAGCCACTGAAGAAAAGGAAAATAATTCTGATTTATTTATTTTTGCAGTGCAATTGGTTGCAGGATGCAATCTGGGCCAATCACCGGGAGCAAAGGTTTAGTCTTCCAAGCTTTGGAATTCGTGCTGGCGTCCATCCTCAGAGAACTTCTCTCTCACCAGAATGTGTGACAGATATATTCTGGTGAGCGAGACGTTCCCTCAGGATGGAATCCAGCACGAGTTCCTGGGACACATATTTGCCTTCGTTCGTGAAATTGGTTTCTCTGAGGTTGCATCTCTTTGCTCATTATGGACATTATTGATAAATACATGGGACAGTCAACATGAATTCATTCATCTATTGTTTGCTGCAGTACTGTTAAATTTGACTTTGCTAGAATATAGCAGTGAACATTATCAAAACCACAGAGCAAATTTACTAGATGTTATTTAAGGCTGGGAGTGCTTTGACTGAAATCAAACTGATTGAAATTCACTGGTTAGGAAAACCAGCCAGAAACAATATTAGCTTGTTATTTAATATATCTGAAAACATAATCTTTGGGACTCAAAAAGAGGTGTTAACTTCAGTTTTTGAAGTTACATACCAAATCACAAATTATTTAGTTAGATTTTTTCCCAGATCAATCTTTATTGAACAATGGATTATCTTGGTACCAAGAAAACAGATACATTGTCAAGAAGTTAGGTTGTGTATCTGCTTCAATCAATTGCTTGCTTTTCCCATACTGAACTAGGAAATCACATTGTAAAAAATATATAGCAATAATCTATTTTGCTTTGCCTGGCTTTCTTCAACCAATTCTCTGTGTGTGTGTGAGAGAGAGAGACTGAGAAACAGAGACACACAGAGATAGACAGAGATAGATAAACAAGCATAAAAACTTTAATTAATGATTTATTTATAAACTTTTTTTTTTCTTAAAAAATTCAATGTCAGCAGAGAAACGGAAGTGTAAGGCTACATTTAGTCTTCAACTATGTGGAAAAGACAAGCTTTCCAATTTTTCAGTTTCCAAACTGTTTCACAGCATTGTAGAAATTCCTGTAAAGGAAAAGAACATTAATTCTACATCAGCAGGGGATGCTAGTGCTGGTAAAAGCTGAATTACAATTTTTGTAGTTTGTGAGTAAATGTTTAGGCAACTTCCAGCTGCTTAGTTCTGTGGCCTTAAAATGTCATCAACTAACATGAATCTCATGAACCAATTCGACTTTTGTCCTGAAACTTACTATTAGTGGCATTAGGGAAGGATGATGGCTGGATGGCCTTATCGTAACTAATTCCTCTTCTTAGCAATATTGAGAATATTGGCAATGAAATGAGCCAGACACATCATCCATTCAGTATGATTTTAAGTGTCTAAAATATAATTTTGTCAACACTTATTAATTCTTCTGACCTTTCAGCACTCTCTGGTATCATCAAACATAATCTTCTTCTGGACAGTTCAGCAGAAATGGGCCACGGGGCACAATTTTTTCAGTGCTTCAGTCTTTCCTATTGAGCTGTGTCCCAAAGATGTTGTTGAATCATACCTGGATGCCAAGAGGGTTCTGGATTATCTTCTATGTTGATATTGATCAATATTTACATTAAACCTCTACTGAAGGTTACTGGCACAGTTTGGCATGCTACATTCCAGATCAACAGATCATGTACCAGAATAGTTCTTCCCAAACATCAACAGCATCAGAGATAATGTTTTCTTCAACGTAAATAATTAGCTTCAGGATAATTAAAACTCAGTATCTCGGCTCTAACAGTTCCAACTACATTTTTAATATTTTATTTATCAGTTGCCCATAAATAACTAGTTCTTGATATAGTTATTCAAACAATTCACTAATTCTTCCCTAGGATAATTAATTTGGTTTTCTTGGGTTGTTTTTTTCTTCTTCAGAACAGCTGCTGCAAACAGGATAATGTAAAAAAAAACATTTTGTAGTGCCTGCTATATTAATACACTGGAACACTGAAGACTTTTGCTAGTTGGTACACTATACAAGTACTGCATCAATACGTAATTCTTTAGCAGACCTAAGGTTCTTCTAGATTTTTCCAACCTGAATGCATCTGTACCTTTCCAGGAGACAAAGTTGAATAAGAGACATTGAAATGTGGTGTCCTTAGTGCTCTCTAACCTTGGTTATTTGCTTGCAAATATTTCATTACCTGATTAAGTAATATCATCAGTGCATCACCTAGAGATGGATAATGAAATGTCTGCAAGCAAACAACTAAGCTCAGAGAGCCTCAAGGACTCCACAGTTTGATACCTAACTACAGATATTCCCTTCTATTGATTTCTTTTCATGTTTCTTACAGTGTTTATTGCTACAGAAATTATATTTAGTAATATGTACCCTAACCCTAACCTATCAATTGTTTTAATAAGAAAATTCTGTGGAGATACAAGCATAAAAGAAAACACTGTGTTAGCCATAATTGCCATTTCTCCATTTCTTCCTTGTAGACATCATCCAGCATTTTCTTTGCAATATGCTCCATGCTCCAAGTTCCTTCTTTTAAGTCTTGTCATTTTATGGGACCGTCTGTTGTTGCCCCTGCTCTCTGGAACAATATCTTTCCCCACCCCCAATATCAGAAGCCTCAATTTGCTTTGCCTTTAGAAAATCCCTAAGATTTGGTTATTCCCCCAGGCCAGGGGTGGGCAATTGTGGCTCTTTTATGACTTGTGGACTTCAAATCCCAAAATCCCTGGACAAGGCAACTTAAATAAAATGGAGGAAACATTTTAAAGTGTAAGGGTTCCTTAACTTACACCTCACAATGTTTTCTCCATTTTATTTAGGTTGCCTTGCCCAGGGATTCTGGGATTTGAAATCCACAGGTCCTAAAAGAGCCACAGTTTTGTTGACTTGTTTTAGAAGGCTGTACACCACTCCAAGTCCTTCAGGAGAGGGGCAGTATAGAAATCTTGACAATAAAGACAATAAAATTATCCATCCCTGCCCCAGGCATAAGGGAATGGTTGAGTGCAAATCCCCCCTCTGAAGTTGGTCTTATTTTGTGCTTGACTCTCACTTTGTATTTTGGCCTTTGTATTTATAAATGGCTGTTTGTTTTTGGGTGATGATGTTGATGATGATGATTTGTATAAGTTGTATAAGAGTTATAGCAATAGCGCTTAGACTTATATACCACTTCACAATGCTTTTACAGGCTTCTCTAAGCAATTTACAGAGTCAGCCTATTGCCCCCAACAATCTGGGTCCTCATTTTACTCACCTTGGAAGGATGGAAGACTGAGTCAACCTGGAACCTGGTGGGATTTGAACTGCCAAATTGCAGGCAGCCGGCAGTCAGCAGAAATAGCCTGCAGTGCTACACTCTAACCACTGTACCACCAAGGCTCATGGTTATAGTGTCTGAATTGAGTAGATTTGTAAATCTTTAAATAAATAAAATAAAATAAAATATCCACTAGATAGATTGTATGTTGGTTAAAATGACTGAACCACACCAATGAAATATACATTCTGAACTATATAAATAATTGGTTTATTGAACCAGAATTGGTTTATTGATAAGCGTTTTTCATCAATTACTTCTTACTATAATTTACTGGGTTTTCTTGCATTTCTGAATATTTTTCTTCTTCTTACAATTATGAGTGATACTGTTATGAGTGGAACTGGTCCACAGCTTGATACCTACCTGTTCTTGGATCCATGAATCCACCTGGATCAATATGTGGATGCTATGGCCATGGCACTATTACTGTTTCCCCAAAAATACAATCTATCCTGAAATTAAAACCTAGCTAGATTTTACATGTTTGCCCAATATAAACCCTATCCCCAAATAAGCCCTAATTAAGATCCCCAATCACTCTAGGGTGCACAGGTAAATATTAAGCTAGGGTGGGGATGGAAGGGTGGAGCTGCCCTACTACTTAGCTTTGGACTGTTGCAGCCAGGCTTTCCCGATATCTGCCATGCCAGCCCATTTCTTCTGTGGCTGGCAAGGCTTTCCTGAAGGCCTCTACAGTCAATAACAGAGCTCCGTATCCATCTGGAGCTCTGTTATCACCTGCAGAGGCCTTCAGGTAAGCCTTGCTGGCCTTGCCAGCTGCAGAAGAAGTTCCCAGTGGCCTCTGACAGTGAAAAGGAGGCCGGGGTGACCCATGCAAGTCAGGTGATTCAGTGGAAGGTATCCCCTTTCCGAAAATAAGACCTGGTGCCTTTTTTGATGGAAAAAAAATATAAGGCAGAGTCTTATTTTCAGGGAAACATGGTATTTAGTTGCAGCTGTTATGACAATTGGTCTTTCATTCCTCCTTTCACTACCTCTTGATTAGAGTCTTAACAGAGCCTCCCCTTCAAGACTGTTCAGAAACTGCAGTTGGTGCAGACTGCAGCAACCAGCATGCTGACTTGAATGAGCCAATTCAAAAGTAAAGCATCTACTCTGTGGTGCTGCACTAGCTTCCAATATATTCTGAATTATCTGGCCTTAACCCATAACTCTCTGCAGAGCTTGGGTCTGGGTAATTTTCAGGACTCTGATGTTCAACGTGACTGATCTGTATAGAAAAGATGCTACGAGTATCCTCAGCTCAGGACATGAAGGGAGCAATGCTTCAAAAGCAGCCTTTCTCCATTGCTGTTCCAACCCTACGAATGTCAGATGCTTCCTGAGATACAGATGGCATCCATATCTCTCATCTTCAGGAAATCACTCAAGACCAGCCTCTTCAGTGATTAAACCTCCTGAGACAAAGTGTTAGTGCTTGCATGGCTTGTCTGCTGTCTATTCCTTTCAGTAAATAGTGTATGTATGTCTTGAGCAAAGCAAACCAATGCTATGCAAACAGGAATTTTAATTTGCAAAAAAAAAATAAAAAATCAACAGAGGAACATTGTAGAATCATGAAACTGAGAAGCTTCTAGAGTTAATTAACATTAAGCTTATGTGTAATTGCCTCTCCAACCTGGTTGTTTGGAAATATTTTGTACTTAACAGTTTAACCTTTAACTTGCCAGCAAAGAACAGCATTGCAGTATCCATTTCTTGTATCAAAAATTCTTGCTGAATTGTTGTAATCTTCCTGCTCTTCCTGTGTGTAAGCCAACTGATAGTCACCCATAGTAATCATATTATGAAAGCAATGTTTGTTCTTTACATTCTGAAATTGTCAAGGAGCCTACCTTTGTAGACAGACAAATGATCAAAGAACTGAGCATGGGTGAACTTATTATTTTGCAAACGAACACAATATTCTACGATACAAATGCAGCTACTTCTCTTGCAAAGTACTGTGCCTAATACAGAATGCATGATCAAACTGGCTAAATGTGTATTTGGTTTTAAACTATAGCCACAGACTCACTTTCGTATTCTTTCTGCTAAACATTCTTTTAAGCACGTATGAAAAATGGCGCACAATTGAAGTAAGCAGAACGACATACAGTACAGAATAATCCTTCCTTTTCCACATATTATATTTTATATTACATACATATATAATCTTAATAGCATAATACTTTATATTGCCTTTTCTTAGAGTTCAAATGACACTAAAAATAATAATTGCCACCTACCAGGCATTGCAGGCATGGCTTCTGTGCCGTGTTTGTGTCAGTAGGTGGCACAGAGAAGCAGGCTA
>JAEANM010010312.1:0-15862 GCA_017656035.1 Myanophis thanlyinensis
TCTTATGTATAGCACAGGGTGGAATATTGTTTATTATTCTATGTATTGTTTTAAATGTTTAAAATTCAATAAAAATAATTTAAAAAAAAGGAATATTTATCAAAAACAAAGACTAATGCTACAAAAGTCTGCACCACAAGATAAGGAAAGCAATCAAATCCTTAATAATTTTGCTCAAAAATAATTTTCATTGCCTTATGGCAGCTGGCAAAAACTATTGACGCATTGCTTGTGTTATACCTTGTGTGTTGAAAGGAGGGAGCGTTGGATTCTCATCATCCAACCAGACAAATTCCAGCACACAAAATCATTCTGTGAACTTACTGCTGTGTTATTCATAACAGAGTGCATGGTTCTCTTTCAACCATGCAAGCAGTGTTTACAGGTAGTCCTAGACGTAGGACTGTTCATTTATAAAAATTCAAAGTTACGATGACCTTGGAAAAAGTGATTTATGACCTGTACCTGCACAATCCCTGTAGACAGGTGATAATAATTCATGCACTGGACAACCAGCTCATATTTGCAGTTTCTTGATCTCAATTTGTAACCTTTTGGGTTGATTTCTGACAAAAATAAATGTCAAAACCACCCATTGATTTGTTCAATAACTATGACTGACTTAATGACCACTGGAAAAAAATGTCATAGAATTGGCTCTAACTCAACTTGTGATCCCAATGATTTATAACAGAAATTCCAAGCCCAATTGTGGTCATAAATTGAGGACTATCTGTAGTTAAGCAGATACAGTTCATTCACTCTCGTTTGGTTTTGACATCAAAGTCAAGTTTGGCATGCAGTAAAATGAGTGAGGTCATGCTATTACATTAATTGTTTTTACCATTAGTGATTAACCAGTTCTTTGCATATAAATGAAAGGCTTCTGCTTTTGTCAGTGTGCCTAATTTAAACTTCTAGTTGTATGTGTAGCTATAATTCTCCACTCAACTGTGTTTGGTTGACCAAAATTAATTACAGGTAGCTGGCAATCTAGTTGGACTGGAAGAACACTGGTCTTCTTTGTTTTGATCCTCTTCTTCCTCTGGCCAACTACATAGAATAGATAGTATTCCTCAAAATTTGGCCCTCCATTAAGCCATGTTACTTGGCACTGCTGACAATTGTAGTTTAGAATTACCTGTGTTTCAGGTGTGATGGTTCTAAAAAAAAGGTACTCTTAAAATGCTCAGATGTCTACAAGTCGAATTTCCCTTGAAAGGTACCTGGAAGCTTCAGTTGGTTCAATATGTGGTGACACATGGTTTTGTGCAAGACTAGATTTGTACATCTGTCACTTCTTTTGTGGGAGCTTCTCTGTCTAATTTATTTTCTTCTCTGTCTAATTTATTGTCCTGTTTGTCATATTTAAACCCTTACATGGCTTGGGACCAGGTTATTTGAAGGACCATTTTTTCTGAGTTACATCTACCCAACTCACCAAGATGAGCAGGGATGTTATGGGTCCTCTCACCCCTAGTGGGAGCAAAATGAAGGGTCTTCTCCATTGTAGTTCCTTCCCTGTGAAATCATCCCTGAGGAAATGTTTGTCTCCCACCTTGAAACTCTTTTGAAAGGTTCTGAAGATATGGTTTTGCCAATGCATTTGCAGAATCTCAGGATGATATTGTGTCGGTCATCTGCACCTCTATAACTGTCTGGTTAGGTTCTGCAACCCAACAAGACACACACAGACTACAGAGATAATCAGAACTGCAGAAAAAAGAATTACCGTACTACCAACCTGCCTTCCATCGAGGACCTGTATACTGTACAACTCAAAAAGAGGGCTGGGAAAATATTTAAGGACAAGTCACATCCTGGACATAAATTGTTTCAACTCCTACCCTCAAAACGATGCTATAGGGCACGTCACACAAGAACAACTAGACACAAGAACAGCTTTTTTCCGAACACCATCACTCTGCTAAACAAATAATTCCCTCAACACTGTCTAACTATTCATTGTCTGCATTACTATTATTCTCATCGTTCCATCACCCACCCACTCCACTATGACTATAACTTGTTGCTTGTGTCCTTATGATTTTTATTGATTACTGTCTCCTAGTATGATTTGACTGCTTATTTTTACCCCATGACTATCATTAAGTGTTGTATCTTATGATTCCCGATGAATGTACCATTTCCTTTAATGTACACTGAGAGCATATGCACCGAAGACAAATTCCTTGTGTGTCCAATCACACTTGGCCAATAAAGAATTCCTGTTCTGTTCTGTTCTATTCATCTTATTGTATAACCACTCATCTTAAAATCAATTGTGGACAGACTGCATTCAATTAAACAAATGCATTCATACAGCAAATAGTAAAAGATTAATTAGAAAACTCAGAAAAGGCAAGGATTAGAAACTCTCAAAAACGTTTATAATTAATGCAGAAAATTGGAATTGTTCAAAATAATATAAGAAATGAGTTGCTCAAAAATCTATACGATTACTATAATATACATATAAAGAATCAAAGCTGAACTGGCTATGCTTACTTGTCTCTGATGCACCCGTCTTTTACTCATGAAGACTTTTTAATTCAGCACATCTGGAAAGTAACAGGATAGGAAATGCTACATTTAAGCACTAGATTCTAGATATGCTTTCAACTATCCTAAAAATGAAACTGTCATCAAAAAGTCTGCAGGCAAGAGCCAGGATGGTAGGCTAGAAAAAGAGACTAACCCAGAGAAATTGTGTATCATTTTCACAAGTTAAGAAGAGTTTGGCAAAAGATGAATATTGAAAAGCAGGTGAACCCTGGGCAATGCAACAATTTATTTATACTAGAGCTGAATGCAACTAGAAAAAGCAAGATGCAACTTGAAATGTTAGTTCCAGCTAAGTATATCATCACCCCTACAAGAAAATCCATCTGATAAATCTGATATTTCAAATGATAACACCAAGCCCCATATATCTTTGGAAGGCATATGCAAATCTTACTATTTGTGATTGCAGCAGAGGCTTTTTAGAACTGGAACTAGATAGAAATCCTGCCAGCCCTGACAATGCTGGAAACAATAGGGAGAGATAATATTCAAAAAGACTGCTGCAGGGAGACGAAGCTTTGCAGAATTATATTCTGACCAAATTAAGGCTGTACACTTAGCTGCACTTAGATATAGACAGAGGTGAGATTCAACCAGTTCCCCCCTATTTGCTAGAACTGGTTGTTAACTTTCTAAGCAGTTCAGAGAACTGCTGGTTCAGCTGGTCATTAGGGCAGAGAATCGGTTGTTAAATTATTTGAATCCCACCACTGGATATAGATACAGATATAGAATATAGAGAATTGTGTTAAAGTTGCCTAGATGGTTCATGCCTAGCTGGAGCAAATTTATCTATGGTGCTCAAAGTTTCTTCAGCATTGCTGGCACTTGAATTGATATCAATTATTGCATAATCTCACTCCCTGAAACACAATTTTTCACAAGAATTGTAATATTATCTTTGTCTAAGTTTTTTCAACACTAATTCAACAATTCTGGTTTAATTTATGGTTTTACAGCCTGGCTTAATATTGACTGAAAGGTTATTCCATTTAACCCTGTCAGAATCTGGCAATATGTGAGAACTTTAGCCAAGATAGTGTATTGGGGCTAATACAAGAAAACCAAATTCCTTGGGACACCTGCACTTGTCATACAATGCAGCATCCATTGAGTCAGCCTAATGCTTAAACACCTCCTGTCTCATTCTCTAACTTGCCTAAAATACCAAGTTTTTTTACACAAAAAATGGGAAAGGAATCCAGAGATATTTACAGTAGTATATTTCTAATATGAAGTGATGTGTTCCTGAACAACTGATCTTGAGTTGGCAGTTTTACCCATTTGGAAACTAAATAAGCATTTCTTTATGTCTTGAGGCAGAAGAACTCTTAGCAAATTTCACTGGCTTTGTGAGAATGTTTGAAAATTCTTCCTCAAAGGCTAATACAGATAGCTCTTCAATGTTTACAAGAGGGGCATAGATCTGTGTTGAACTACTATATACCTGTGCTTTTAGATTAAAGACTGAATAAACGAGCATTAGTGATCCAATTTCAGAAAAGCCTAATGGATGAAGTGTATTGGGAAGAGGCAAGACAACACCCATTTTAACTACTCTATATAGTATAAAATATACTATACTGAGTATAGTATTAGTATAAAAATCAGCTGGAGGGTTGGAGTTTAGTTGAGAAAATATCTATACATATACATGTATGTATACACCTGCATACTGTTGTTTAAATAACACTGTTATTTTAAAAACTTTGCATCTGAGTCTGCCGTAGCAGAGTCCTGGGTGGAACACACCAGTGATTTTCCAAAAAAGAAAAGATGTGGCACTGAAAAGGAACGTGTCTTATTGTTGTTGTTAGTCGCAAAGTTGTGTCTAACCCATCGCGACCCCATGCACAACGTTCCTCCAGGCCTTCCTGTCCTTTGTGTCTTATTATGAGCTGCCAAAGCAACCTCTATCAAAACTATATGAATCTTTTATTTTAATTCAGCTAAGTCAGAAAATGGAGGCGCCAGATAGTAGGAAAGCAGAATACTGATAACATCTTCACGTTTAACCTATTCTTGCTAATATTTGCACATTTTCAATTTTCTATTGAAATAATGTAATACTCAGAGAAATGAACAGTTTTCCATTATTGCTTAGCCTTGATAGTTTCAGAGGCCTCTAACAATTTCAGGCACCTGGAACTCAATTTCTACTCACAAATTAGGCCAAAGGCAGATGTGGATGCAGACTGGTGGGTGCCACTGGCAGTTGTTCATAGGCTTTGGATCCTATAATCCTGTCTTTGTAATTATGATTCAAGTCCATATGAAATAATTACAATTTTATCTAACCAAAGTTCATCCTTTTCACATGGCCAAAGGTTTGGTTACCATAATCCCAATACCGAGAAAAGGATAGATTTAATTTCTTCATAATAAAGTTCGGATACTAATACATAATCCACAGAGAAATATATTCAGATAACTCTACCCACCAAATACAGTATTTGGAGTTTTTTTTTTAAAAGATCAGTTATATCTTTCCTCCCAACTTTGTCTGTGTGCCATAAAGCTGACCTTAGGACTAATATACTAACGTCAATTTTATCTCTCCCAGAATCACAGCTATAGGTCCCACAGCTGTAGAAAAAGGAGTTCATTTTGCCCAATACTTTCACACTCAATTTTGTTTGTCAAAAAACAGCCTTGAGAAATGCTTTGATGTAACAATTACCAAGTATTAAATTACTAAGTCAAATTCTTCACTTTGCATCTATTAGCTTCATTAAATTAGATGTACAAGCATAAGTACAACATCATTTGTGTAAAAGGAGGCAAATGGAAAACCAAATTCCACATCAGATATACTTTCTCTGAATTTATTGTGTGGTTTTGGATTATGTGATGGTTCAGTCATCTTCCAACACTTCGTAAACAAATGTGCTATAAGACTTCATAGATCAGTTCCTGATTGCATATCATTGTGATCTTGTAGTATATTTCAGAAATATTTAAGAATACTAATGAAAACAGTTTAACAATGGCTAAATCATCACTTTTAGTAGATGTATAAAAATATTTTTCCCTGAGTTTGATTTCTACAGTTTTTGTATTTTAGAGATTAGACATGAACTCAGATTAGGAACAAGATATATAATATGAGAGATTTAAAAGTTGTGGTTTGTTCAACTATCCTCTATAGCCTTGATGCATCCTAATAATCCTTTATGTAGTATAGCAGAAAAAGTCTTCCAGCAGTCTAAGAGTCTATCAAACTCAAGGCCCAGGGGCCAGATCCGGCCCACATGGGGCCACCATGGAAACAGTGAAGGTGCCTCTGCCAGCGAAAATGGAGCTCAGGAGGGATATAAGCATGTACCTATCTGATTCTGCGAGCTCTGTTTTCGCTGGCAGATAGTTGCAGGAGGCTATCACAGCCAAAAACGGAGCATAGGAGCCTATTTTCTCTGGCAGAACACATGGGCCCCACAGCCGTGCCCCCAACATGAGTGACATTGAGCTGGCCATGCCCATCCTGGCCACACCCACTCTGCCCCCCTGAGGTCAAACATAACTCTGATGCAACCCTCAATGAAATTGAGCTTGACACTCCTGGTCTATCACATCAAGTCCCACAAAGAAATATCCATATCCCAATATACTACTTCTGATAAAAAGGAATGTGTCTGGAGCAATGCTGCTACACATATATCCGTGATGGCGAATCTATGGCAGGGGTGCCACAGGTGGCACGCAGAGCCATCTTGTTGGGCACACAAGCTGTTGGCCAACTTACTTCCAGCTAAGCATGCACTTGTGATTGTGCATGCATGCATGTGCAATTGCAGAGACCTAGCTGGTCTTCGGGCCTCTGCTGTGCATGCACACAATTGCAGCAGGAAATTCAGCTGGTCTTTGGAGCTCTCCTGCACATGCACATGCGATTGCTCATGTGTGCCTGAGTGCCTGTGTGTAGCGCACGTGCACTGCATGTGCAAAATCTGCATGCATGCGCAGATGGTGCGATTGCACATGCAGCGCACATGGAGGAGCCACACGCAAGTGCGGATGGCACGCGCAAAGCGCATACTTTTTGGCCCTCGATAAGTAAAAGGTTCACCACCACTGACCTATACCATTTATAAAAATTCAGTCTAGCTGAAATGAAATGGGTAAGGAATTTGTAGTTATCAAAGAAGCTTTAGAGAGTGAGAGAAGAACTCAATGCAGCCCCATTCATTACACTAAACCTTAGAAAACCTCTGAATTGTAAGGAAACTCATTCAAGTCTGATTTGTTGTACTTCCCCTTCCCCCTAAATTCTATTCTTTTAACTGGAAGAATTGAAAGGAAGATGCCTTATCACACAAATCAGAGTTTAGGGAGGAATTGGAGGATAAAAAAATAACCATGATTTTATGAATGGGAAATATTGCAGCTTGCAAATTTGGACAATCATCAGTCTTAGCCCAGGAAATTTAAAATAACCAACAATACATCTTATACAGAATAAAGTAAAACAACAGAAGGATGATTTTAGTGCAGACTCTATTTTCAGTTCAACAAAAGATCCTGCTTTAATTAGGTTCAATCTATTTTCCATTCAATGAATTTAGAGGGTATGTCCTGCAGATGTGCTATATCAATCTGGAAGGAGAATGTTTTATTCATTCAAGATTTAACACATTTTCCGAGATTTCTGGGATGCTTGTGTAAAGGCAGAAGTGCAGCATTACATGGAAATATACCTTATGTACAAAGAAGAGATTGAAGAACTCACCATTTAAATTTACAAATTTATTAATATTCCTGTCAACACTTTTGGAACCCTGGAGGGGGGGGGTAATCATTTTGGACTTCTCCCAATACACAAAGGATTACATTCCTACATACATTACTTTCTAGTTATAGTAAACCTGTTATCAAAAATGAGTCATTTTCTTTCTTCTTTGAACATATGTGATCTTAAAAGATAGCTCAATTATCACAATGTTTGGAAACTATGAGATTACTGCCATATGAAATCTCATAATTGGAATACGGGTGCATAGTTTACTCTGTGATTCAGGGAAAACTTTTGTAGGCAGAATTGCTCTTTGCACTGTCCATTTTTCTGGCTCACTGACTGTACAAATTGACCAAATTAAAGACATGCTTGAACAGTACTTAAGATGCTGTATCTGTTACCAAGAAGATAACTGAATAATACTATTCTCTTGACATAATTTATATAAAACTCCCATACTCTGCCCACTCATCACTTGTTTTTGTATATTGTACCTATATTGGACAAATTGTATATTGTACCTATATGGACAAATTAATCCAGCAATTTCAGGTGATTCACACTGAAGAAAATTGGAGCAGAGCACAATTATAACACTTTTGCAGATTGTGATAGTAATAAGAATTATCCCTTGAGATGAACCAGAAAGTGTGTATGTATGTCCACAATCATCTGCTTGTGAAGAGTCAGGCATAGAACCTAAATGAACTTAGATGAAGTCAGGCATAGAACCTAGACATATCATACCATTCTCTTGTCATGGCCCAAATCAATCCAATGGAATTCAAGTTCTTGCTTTACATTATTTATATTATATTATTCCTTTCTCTTCCCAGACTATTTAGTGCATTCAACATACCCCAACCTGAATGACCACCACCACTGCCATTCCAGGTCAAGTGACAAGATGAATATGAGGTGAAGATCATCTTGGATTTGTAGAAATCTATCTCTGTAGGGGAAGGAGGTTATAATGTTGGAATGCTATGGCCAGAAGAGAAATCCTAGAAAACGGATAAAAATGCCTAACATCCCACCAGTGACACTCAGAAAAACCAGGTCACATTTAAAAGTAGACAAAATGCTGCATGCCAAATAGGTCATCATCCTCAGAAGAGATCCCACCATCCCTAACTCTGAACCTGAGCTTTTGCATCTGGAACTATAAGTAAGGTTTTGTCATTTTCAAGAACATAAAATAAAGGTAAAGGTTTCCACTGTTCAATTGTTTTTGACTCTAGGGGGCGGTGCTCATCCTCATTTCTTAGCCAAGAGAGTATGCGTTGTCTGAAGACATTTCCATGGTCATGTGGCTAGCATGAGTATATGCCAAGATGGTACTTATTTATCTATTCTCATTTGCATGCTTTCAAACTGCTAGGTGGGCAGGAGCTGGGGCAAATAACAGAAGCTGAACTATCCCATAGCATTTGGGTCTTCCAAATGACACGTTCTGCATTTTTAACCACTGAGCCACCATGGCTTAACCTCAAGAACATAGGGAACAATCAAGGGAGATAGCTAAGTTGACTATAAATAAACCTGTCAAAGAAGATTTAATTTGGAGAACTTAAGCGTTAGAGGATCATATCCAGACCAAATCAATATTTCAGAGTTTCAGCAGCATTTGTATGAAATAAAAAATATTGTGTTACAATATTTAAAGCTTCTCAGAAGATTCATAATTTGCCAAAATAACATATTCTTGGTGCTGAAAATATGTTGACTGTTTTTGGGACTAGCCTATCACTTCCACCTCACCTCTTGATGTTCTGATTTTCAGCCTCTTGCTGAAATTCTTATTATGGATTTGCCAATAGTGGTTAAGGATCTTGGATTGATTTTTGGTTTCATGGTGCAGCATTTTAGTAATGAAGTCAAAATATGGCTGCTCTTTTTAACTGCCTGCTCGAATAGGCTTTATTTACTTAGTTACAATCATTGCCATTAGATTTACAACTATTTTCACTAGTTATAAAAACTCTGCCTAGTTAAATATTTTTAACTACAGTATGAGAATACTAGTTTTCTTGATGAGTCTGACATAGACACAGCATCATTGAAAATCTTAGTCTATATTGAGTTTGGAAGGCTCCCAATTACTAGATTCAGTAGTGTCAAAGTCTAGAAGAACCACTTCAGTGATCTGTATTACTAACTGTTGTCGTCTGTCATCCTAGTCAGTGTTCAAGTCATGCTCCAAAGTCTGCATGGTGGCATGTATATTGCAAAGCCAAATGTGCATAAACACAAAACACATTAGTTGTAAGCCAAATATCAGGCATTTACACTTGTGCCTTCATCACTGAAATAATTACATGCAGAAGCAACAAATAATATGTGTGTGTGTTTATAAACTAGGCAGATGAATCTATGCTTAAATCCACAATCATTCGTAACAGTCACACGAGCGAAAATGGATATAAAAATTTCTGAACATCATAGGACAACATTCAGTATTTTATTATAAAGTTTGATATTTATGGATGTGATAAAGAAAGCAATTCATCACTGATATTGGCAGATATAGAAAAACGAAACAAGTTGTATCATTATTTCTATATGTAACACATTAAAACTATAAAATTAAGTCATTAAGAAAACAATCTCAGTTATTTTCTTTGTTTCTGCTAATATTAAGACACATTAATATTAAGTTTAGTTTATGCCCTTAGGAAGTTTTAGGATATCACTTCCTAAACATACTGCTTTAAATTTAAGTCATGATCCAGATAATAATGTAGTTGGTTTTCTCCACAACTGTGCTAGAACTCAATTTAAGAATGTATATATTAAAAAGTCTTCAACTGCTTATCTTCAATTCACTTAGCAGAACAAAATGTTAAACTATAGAGGAAATAGTGCACTTTAGCAAAATATGATAGGATCATTGATGGAGACATTATAGTTACTGTTTCTCTTCTACAATGTTCTCAAAATTTGTTCTCACTGGTTCTCTTATCCATCAAACTATATTGCAATATAAGTAATAAATAGGATTTTTGAAATGCTATAATCTTGCAGTTATTCCAGTTATTTATCTCCTTAAAAGTAGCAACAATCTGCTACATTTTGTGTTAACTTCACCTACAAATGATTGTCAACAGTCAATTATGCTAGGTGTTAACTTTGTTTAAGTTGTACAACTGAATCTTCATTATTTTGTTAAAAAAATTCTTCATCCATTATGCTTTTTTATATTCACCGAATTATCATAAGCACTTATTTTTCATATAAGTACTCTTACAAGTTTATGTATTCTGTATTTAATATTTAAGCTCTTACATTAAAGCAAATGTAGAAAAAGGAAATATAACATTAGCTCTGTTTATTGGCTTACATTCTGTTTTACTTGGAATTTTACAGATTTTCTTCATTGAACTTTTGATTAGCCTGTCTAGCTAAAGCTTTTAGTCCTTAAAGCAGTGCCAAATTCAACAGAAGACTAGTGATTGCTGTTATTTTTTTAGCAATGCCAATTTGTATTTCACACATGCATTTATACTCAACAATGCATTAAAAAGCAAATATGAAAGAATAATTTCGACTTTGTTGAAGAATGATATTCAAGCTTTTCTAGACATTTTTACAATGATATACGACTTCCTGGAGAAATGCTGTTATTTCCTTCATACAGTCAAAACAGCATGCATTATCTTGAACAATAGGAGCAGTACTAATTCTTCAGGTAGAGAAAGAAATACCTGTTGAAGGCAAAATAATATGCACGTTCAACTATCTAAATTAAATAATTAAACAAAGCAGGATGTGTTGCAGAGGATAAGGTCATATTGGACTTTAGAAAATTAGTGTTAAAAACTTTCAATCAGGTGTTCATTTATATTACCTACTCCAATATATTCTTTATGGTCATAATTTAGCAATTACCTGTATGTTTTGTGTTCTTGCACTGCCAAACTAACATAAAAGCTAAGTGCAATGTATCTACTTCGCTTTAGAAAATAGCTTCTAATTGTGTGAAAAATCATTTAGAAATGTGCCAAATGTCTTACAAAGTATAAATATCTGATTTTCAGTTATTTTGCATACTATGTTCTAGGAGGTTTCACATGTTTTTGATTGAAACTTCAAGAAACTATAAAAATCATTACATTAGAGATTATTGACATATATAGAGACATTTATACATTACCTCGGATTTAAATTTTTTCAATGGACTTTCTGATCATAAGATTTAAATCAGGCTAAGTCAAGAAATTATCAATTTTGTAGTAATACAGTGATGAAAGGAACAATAAAAGAGATCACGTATATTAAGACTATAAATCTCTATGTATTTCTAAAGGGATGTAAGAGTAAATGATGAATATTTATTAAAAATCCTAATTTTAAATACACAAAGGGGTAGTTGATAGGATCTATATTAGTGAAAGGAGTCCAGAAATCAGAGGTTGCTAGTAGCTTGAGTAAATATAGGATTAAGATTCACTAAGTATACTTTAAAATCAAGTTGGATATAGGAAATCATTGAAAAAGCAGCTAAAAATAAAACTGGCAATGTTTTATACATTTCTATGTAAGGCTGCTAAGAAAGCTTATCACTTGCCAGCAGATTTCCAGGGGAAGTATGGTGAACTACCACATTTCTGTATAAATGGAGATGATGACCAAGGAGCAGACTGAAGAACAGGTGAGTCGATTGGTTCTATGGAACTTCTCCGGATAAGGAGAGGATGAGATACTACCGACAAGTACTTCAGACATCCATAGGACAGCAGTCTCCCAGAGATTTGCGCACCGGGAGACAAAGGAAAAAGCCATCATGTCTCAACCATGGCAGAGCTATTAAAGGATAATGGGTTCCCTAATCAAATTTGAAAATCACCTATTTAATTATCTTAAAGCTGTCAGAGATTCTTGAAATGACAAGTTTCAAACCCAGTGAGTTTAATCTTCATTCTTGAATAAAATAAATATTAACCATAAACTTAACAATTTAAGAAATTGGAAATAAATGACAAAAAGCTAAATAATACTCTGATCCAAGAAAGTTGTAAATGAATTAAGGAAGCAGACAAATATAGAACATTTTATGATAGGTTTTTGGAATGAATATCTACCATGTTTCCCTGAAAATAAGACCCACTCTGAAAATAAGCAATATTTTGGGTGGGCTTAATATATGCCCTACCCCAAAAATAAGCCCCGGGGGATGGGCATGGCCAGCATGAGAAGCAGAAAGGAGCCCAACAGTGTTCGGCAACAGCTGCAGCCACCGGCCACTTGGTACAGCGCAAATACTGTGAAGTCCAAGCATGGAAGCAGAGGTGGGAGGGAGAAGGTAGGCGATCCAGATGTGCTGCACAACTGCCTTATTCATGGGAGACTCGCTGGAGGCTTGCGCAGTGGCACTGGCAGTAGGGGGAGGCAGAGGCATAGGGGATGGGGGAGGCAGGCAATCCTGATGTCCCATGTGGGTGCCTGCTTTGTGTGGCTGCAGGCAAGCTGAGACAGTGGAACAGAGTGGGTGGCACATTGGTATCACCCCTGTCTCCACCTGACTGCTGCACACTTTTCACCCAGGGGGAGATGAAGCTTTGTCTGCTTGCAAAGGGGACATTTTGAAACGGCTCTGTTTCAAACCATCCCCTTTGCAAGGACAAAGCTTCATTTCCCCTTGGGTGAAAAGTATTTGGACAGCTACCACTGGGTCTGCCCTCTCCATCCCAATGTCTGCTTGTCTGCAGCCTCAATCAGGGCCAAGCTCTTGGCACACCCCAGCCTCCACCCGCCCTACCAGTAGGGTGAAGAGCCCCTGCAAGACCAACAGCAGCTGCTTGGTGGCCAGCATGGTACCTGGTGTGGCCAAGAAGTGTCCCAGCAGTATCTGGGCCAACAGACAGGGCAGGTGGAAGCCAGGGCATGCTGAGGGCTTGGCCTGTTGCAGCCATGGGCAAGCAGACAGTGGGAGGAAGAGTGCTCTCACTCCCATCGGCCCCACATTCACTGACTCCTGCACTTTAAAAAAATAACACTTCCCTGAAAATAAGACTGTGTGCTTATTTTTAAGCCCAAAAGAAAATAAGATTGGGTCTTACACACACAGAGAGAGATGGAGGGAGAGGGAGAGGGAGAGAGGGCAGGAGAGAGGGGGGATTTTCATGGAAACTCCATTGTTTTGTCTATCCAAAGTTATAAAAGACATTCAGGACTTCATGATTTTGGAAACTGATCACCAGAGGTCATCAATGATGTCTGTTGCTATGGTTAGACATGTCCAAAAGATGTTAATGAAGGAATGATGCATAAACAATGGGGATTTTTTTTTTGCCTGATGTAAAAATATTAGAACTAGAAATACTGGATAATAGAAAAAGTGTGGATTAGAAGAAAGAGAAGATAGCTAAATTAGAAACACGAATGACCAGCCAAGAGAATGACCAGGATAAGGACTTTCTACTGGCTATACAAAACAAATTGGTTAAGGTGAAAATATAAATCATAAACCAAGAGAATGACTTGGATGATGCCTTTAATTAGATTCATTAAAGAAGTTTGTTAAAGACTTTTTGTTTTGTTAAAGAAGCCTTTGGAATGGGAAAAAAGAAAAATTAGCTTTGGTAAAACAAACAAGCTTTATATTATTCCCTTTATTTCTAACATTCTTTATCTTTAATTTATTCAAATGTTGTCGTGGGATTCTTTCCCACCCTCCCTCCCTTCCTTCTACTTTTTATTCTTTCTTTTTATGTCTCTTTTTTCCTCTGAAATCAGTTTATATTTGTTTTACCATTATCATCAGAATTTTCAATAAATATTATTTTTAATAAAGAATACTTATCATTTGCCAGAACATTATATGCTTATATTGTAGGACACAGACCTATTCAGTATACCTCAGAAAAATTAAATTTAAAAGACCAAACTAATTCTTCAATAGGTAAAAACAAGTGTTTTTAGTTTAGAGAAAAGGCTAGTGAGGTGTTTAAATTATAGAGAGTAAAAAAAAATCCTGGTGATCCAATGAAGCAAAATTATGACGATTAAGAACAGATTTAAAAAAAAAAAAACATCTGACCATACAGGTAGTCCTCAACTTACAAACAGTTCATTTAGTGATTGTTCAAAGTTACATCATTGAAAAAAGTGATTTATGACCATTTTTCACACTTCTGACCATTGCAGCATTCCCATAATCACATGATCAAAATTCAGATCTTAGCAACTTTAAATGTATTTATGATGGTTGCAGTGTCCCAGGATCATGTGATCATCCCCTTTTGCGACCTTCTGACAAGCAAAGTCAATGGAGAAGCCAGATTCACTTAACAATCATGTTACTAATTTTAACTACTTCAGTGATTCATTTAACAAATGTGGCAAGAGAAGTCGTAAAATGGGGCAAAACTCACTTAAGAACTGTCTTGTTTAGCAATGAAAATTGTGTGCTCAATTGTTATCATAAGTCAAGAACTTCCTATAGTTACACTACAGTGCTTGTTCCTGGTCTGTGTGACTCATTCAAAAGAAGTCAAGTAGCTGCACATGTACAAATCTTCCCACTGCCTGAAGATGCAATGACATTTTGAAAAATTGTAAAAAAAGGTAGGAAGAAATTTACATATCTTCATGGAGAAGATTACTATAGAAATATTAGATATTGCTTTGAATATCTTAGAGCTTGGGTTTTAGATTTTGACAGTGGTTTGTTCTCCAAGCTTGTTTCAATTTAGTTTCCGAATGTTTCATTACCAGACTAGTTAACATCATCAGCAGGATTTTCTTGTCCTATTTTCCTTCATCATTATCATCGTCTCCTTTGACATAGTTCCTTCACAACCACAACTTACACAGTGCTTTGATACTAATAAAGGGCAATATTTGTAGCTCAGGATTGACATGAGTCATCCTTGGTCTCTCTGAGTTGGCTTGTTTTCTTGTAGACGTTCATTATCCAAACTAGGTAACATCAGTGCTAGTAAAGAGTACAGTTTGCTGTCAGTTTATATTCTAGTGGCTTGCCTGTCAGTGTTGGTGGGGGTGCTCATAGAGATTCTTTGATTGGGGTGTTTGCTGTTGGCTTCCTTGGAAGTTTCATATAGTTTCTTTGGCAGACAATACATCAATCAAGACACTGCCAAAGAAGCCAACAGCACACACCCCAATCAGTGGTGGAATTCAATTTTTTTTACTATCGATTCTGTGAACATGGCTTGGTGGGTGTGGCTGGGAGGGGCATGTGACTGGGTGGGCAGTTTCTGTAAGCAGAATGTTTTTTTCCTGCCTTCCTTACAGGATTAACCCTGTAAAGTGGAAAAAAACAAAGTGAGATTTCTTCTAACAACTGGTTCTCCAACTGCTTAGAAAACTTACTACTGATTCTAGTGAACCTGCTAAAACCTACTGAATTTCACTTTTGAACCCAATCAAAGAATCTCTACGACCACCCCAACCAACACTGACAGGCAAGCCACTAGAATATACGGAGACGGCCTTGGTCGCATTAGTGGATGATCTCTGGAGGGCCCGGGACAGGAGTTGTTCCTCTGTCCTGGTCCTATTAGACCTCTCAGCGGCTTTCGATACTGTCGACCACAGTATCTT
>JAEANM010010313.1:0-15862 GCA_017656035.1 Myanophis thanlyinensis
GTTGCGTAAGCATTTCACTGCATGTCGTACCATGTATGACTGTGCATGTGACCAATAAAATTTGAATTTGAATTTGAATTTGTTGTTTTTTTTATGTTACCTTAGAAAAATACAGGGCAGAAATAGTTTGGAAAGAAGGGAGGCAAACATTGCCATGAAAAAGTTGTCAAGGGGAATGTAGAAATCTCATTAATTCAAGAACAAAATATGTCCGCCTCTTCTTCCTCAAACGGGAGACATCTGTTCTTTCTCCCTCCCTTCCCTCCCCACCCCCATACACCTGGCTGGAACTTATAAAGATTTGATTTAAAAATAGGCTTTTGAGAAAGGTTACATAGCACTTATTGAAAGGCAGAATCTAAGGGTGGAAATGGCCATCTTCTTGTCTGACTGAAGACCAAAATGGAGGGGTTATGCCAACACATTCCAGTTTGCCCCAAATATGCTTTGTGTACAGTCATTTCATTTGACTTTACCTGTAAGTTAATAGAGAGCAACGAAGTATTATATTGCACATTTTGAAGTTGTGTTGCAGGAGTGTTAAATTTAAGAGGACAACTACTGGTACACAAACTAATTATAGACAATTGTTTAAATCATGAACTGGGGACAAGCTGAGAGCAACATCATACAATCAAGAGCAAAAATATTAAAGTTAAAGTTAGTCTAATTCTCTTGTAAAATTCCTGTAAAATACCACCTCTAATTAAAACCATTGCTGCTTAAAGGGCTGGAAATAGCCACTGTTCTCTCTTTTGCAATAATTGCTTGCAATGATACCAAAACACAGCAAAAATTTAACTTTCAATCTGTGAACTGAGACTGTGTTTTGAAATGGAATGGTGTCTGTAGTTTGGGGTTTAGAACTAATCAGAGTTGTCTGGTTCATGTCACAACAAACTAAGGCTAGAGTGACAGAGAACTATAAAACAATTGGTGTGATTAGGAAGGGAGCATATAACAACATCACAGTATGTTTTTGAACTTTCAAATCCGGGTGTGGATAGCACATATCTGATACCTTAACTATCTGCAAAAGCTTCCAAATTCAGAAAATATGTGGCGTTTGGAGAACTCTCATTTATTCAAAATATTGGAAGTTGGGTTTTTTTATGATTACCAAAAAGTAGTCAATTTTGCTCTGTATTAAGGCTGTTAGTTGGCAATTGACAAAAGTAAACATTCTGTGTTCTTCTATTTATATATATGCATACATATTCATGTACAGGAAGGTAATATTTTGATCTTTGATGCAGAAGAGGTTTCTCTCATGTTGGATACAAAAACAGAAAATGGAGGGAATTTAACAGGGATTGGAAATGGAAGGCAAACTACTACTGCTGATTCTGGAATCCCAAAATCCTCTGAGGACCAAGACATGACATACTCACCCAAGAAGAGGAAGTAAGAAAATAAATATGCTATTTCTGCTGACAGTATTCAATGCCAGTCATTGAAGTCACATTAAGAACTTTGACCATAATGGAAAAAGCTAGCTCTTTAATTAGCTTTCAGATAAATATAATTAAGCATGAGAACTAGTTCATCTAGCTTAATTTCCTGTGTATGAGGTTAGTGCACCTTTAGAATATTTGCTATTATTCCAGGCTGTCACCAAAAGGCTCTTCCAGTCTGATTTCACTATCCTAATTTTCAGATTAATAACTCAATCAAAGCAACTTGTAACCCTAACAAGTTTAATCAGAGGTTTATTTCTAATATACCTGTTACCTTGATTTCATCTTTAGCCAACAACATCCTGGAATTACCAAGACTACTGCTGACCCTGGTAATCTACAGAATAATCAGGTTTGTTTCCCAGAGGAGTCTAGCACCACAACTGAGTTGGTTAAAATGGTTTGTTAATACATTTCTGTCTCTTGAGTGAAATTAATTTTAACTATTGAGATTTACTACAATTGCATATAATTCTTGTGATTAATCATTTCATATCTATCCAATTTTAAATTGATTTGAAAGCATTTTTTTTGAAGTAAGACATACATTGCAAGCAGTGAGCACTGTCTGCCTCTCTCTATATATAATAGAGGTATACAATATAGATATAATAAAGTATCAAATAAGGGACAGAATGAGCCTATGGCTATTTGCTGACTAAAACACTTAGGACTACATTCAAAATCTAAAATAGATTAGGCACTCTTAACATTTGAGAGATGATTCAAATGAAAAAGTTTGCTGTAACTCAAGATGCACTTACACATGATCTCAGGGCTGGGTCTAGACATTTTGATACTCCAGGCAAAGTCATTTTCTAATGTAATGCCTCTGATGGTTTAGTTCATCTTCTGTTAAGATTGTCAAAAAGTCCCCTCTTGTTTATTTTTCCTTTGAGTTTTTGAACTTTACATGTATGATTGTTCAGCCCCAGAGTTCTTATATCCTAAAAACAACACTGAACATTGATACATTTTTATTTGATCCTAGGCTGATGGGAATAACCTAAATGACTCTGCATATCCTAGTCACTATCTTTCCCCTCCTACTCCACCTCTTCTGGCTGTCTCAGTAAATAGAGCTCAACTTCCTCACAAAGATTTTCCAACAGAAGGTGAGGAAATCTGTCCAAGACCGCTCAGGAGATTAGGGGTTTCACAAAAAGTTTCAATAGTAGGGATCTTAGAGATTTTATCCTCTTATCTTTAAAGAAGATCAGATTTTCTTGAAGGTAAGGAAAGCAATAGTGTGTACAGATAATCCCCGGGTTACGAACGTTCCCTTAGTGAACATTCAAAGTTACGTGATAAGTGCCCCTAGTGTTTATAAACAAGTCCCAAAACTATGGTACACATCTTGCAGCACCATGGCAGTTGTTCACCTTTACGAACAACTGCAGCAGCTCTGCGACATTTGTCCTGGACGTTGCCAGCTGAAATGGAGCTTCTCTGTGCCCCTCTGATGCTCTGTTCGGGTTTCTGCAGGCCTTGCCTGGCATGTTGCTGGCCAAAATGGAGCTTCTAAGGGGTGCCCCTCCAAAGCTCCATTTCAGCCGGCAATGTGCCAGATGAGGCCTGCGGAGGCCTGAACCAAGCATTGGAGGGCGTACACCACTGAGAGGCTGGAGAGGAAACTGCGTGCTAGATCTTCACAACATGAGTGACCCAGCGCAGCATGTGGGGGGGGGGGAAACAATTGTGGGGAACATGAGGATTTCAGTGGGTCAGGGAGGCCTTAGGTGGTCTCAGGCAGGTGGTCTATTCCATCACTAGCCCCCCCCATGGCCTTCCCTACCCTGAAATACCTCCTGTGCATGTAACGAGCCTTGCACTTGATTAACGAATATGGGGGCGAAAGGAAGGAGTGATCCCGTTCAAGGTATGTGATTCACTCCCATGAATCCTTGGGTTACAAATGGAATGTACGGGACTACCTATATTCACATGTCTACTAAACATAATAAAAAAGCCTCTCAAGGGCCATTTGTGATTGTCAACCATTTTCTTAAGGCAATAATTCAGATAGCATAATTCTTTTTGTCTAAGTGACTTTTGGAAAAGATTAAATGGGTATTTTTTTTTCAGCTATAGAATTTGTCTAGCCCAGAAATGGGCAAACTATGGCCGCGGGACACCTGGCCCGTTGGACTTTTTAATCCGGCCCACCGAACTAGTTCTGTCACAGACTGACATTCAACACTGATCCAGCTTCCATGTCCTGGAGCTCTCCAGAAATGTCCCGCGGGCGCAAACAGCAAACCCACCGCGCACAGCCCTCTTTCCTTTGCAGAGCGCCCGAGAGGGTTGCTCTTTGGGTGCTGCTGCCTCGGTGATCGGCACGTAGTGTAATCTGACACTGGGCGAGCGACCTACGCGAGGCTGGGGCTGTCAGGTCTACGGGCGCAGGACAATGACACGGAGCGGCTGCTGTCCCCGCTCCACGCCCTTCCGCACCTGCCGGGCCCCTCACCCACTGAAGAGGCCGCCGAGCCATCCAGAGAGGGCCATGGGCAGCCGCCCGGCGAAGGACAGGCCCCTGATGCCTGCGTGTCTTTGCAGGCGTGGCATGCAGCAGCCATGTAAAAGAAGGTAAGAGGGTGCTCCACTTTGCCAACTAAATCCCGCGATGGAGCGCATGCTCATCTTGCTGGAGCCGCTTTTCCCCATCAGCAGCACCTGGGCAGCGGAAGAAGAGCCGGCGTTGCCGCTGCAGAGCCATGCCCGCCCACTGCCCCCTGCCCCTGCCCGCCTGTCCGCCCCACCTCCTGCCCGCCGCCCTCTTACCTTCTTCTTCATGGCTGCTGCGTTCGGCATCCCACGCCTGCAAAGACACGCGGGGGGGCTGCACGATTGGGAGTAAGGGTGGGGTTGGGTGGGCTGCAGAGGGGGAGGAAGAGCCTGTCATTGTGGCCCGCGAGTCAAAAAGGCACAGAATATTGCAATGTAAAAATTCTGATGAGAACTATATGACAGAGAATTTGCTGCCCTCTTGTGGTACTCTGGACATTTGCATCCCACATATAATTGCCCTAAAAAGGCATGTTACTTGGGGTACTTCTATTCAGGATTGGAACCATTGTACTCCATCTACTCTTTTTTTTAACCGTCTCTTCTTTTCCATCATTTTGTGGCCAGTGAGGATAATCACCATTAACTGGGTTGTTTGTTTTTCTCCCTGAAGTTGTCTGCTCTTCTTACTCCTCCAAACCCAGCAATAATTACCTTTTGTGAATGGATAGCATTTTGCATTCCTTGTGTTCACATTCAGATCATTATCTATGTAAGATTAGCAATAAATGACTCTTTCACAGTTTCTGTTGTTGCTGTTTTTCAAAAATAAAAGAGTGTTCTTCAGACAGATTGTCCAAGAGACATTCTGAGAGCATTATTATTTTTACCAGTTTAAGCATCCTTTAAAGTATTTTTCATTACTTTGCTTACGGTTTAGCTACAGAAGTATATATATTTAGTATGTATGTGTATGAATTTTTAAACCATTTTTAGTTTTTTAAAAAATTTTATTGTTAAAAATGCCTAAAGGAGAAAAACACAAAACAGGAGAAAACTGAATAATAACTATGTATATATTAAAAACATTATAAAAGGAGTTGCTAACAATATATTCTCCCCTATTCTTTCTTTTGTGTCCCCAAATGCTGACCATAATTCAGATATCTATACTTTACACTGAACATTCAGATTGTTGCTAACTTCTGTTTAAATTCTAAAAACTATAATCCAAAGGTCTAAAATTGCCTTGCTGTGTTAATATGTTGTACGCAAAGGAACCATTCCTGTTTGAGTTTGGTTAAACTTCTGTTATGGATAGATATTACCAATTTTTGGTAATACATTGCAACATATTCTTCAATTTTAATTTAACCTAGTATCATCAAAAGTTTACCTTTTCCAGTATTCTGCCATTTGTTCTTACAGAGGTCAATATATAGATTTTTTGTCATCTTTAATTCATGCTTCAAATTATGGGAAGAAATTCTTGATAGAATACAGAGATTTGGACACTGTCATTGTTCCTTCATATTATCTGCTGACTACTGTAATCTGTTTATGTAGACCCCACATACCAGATAATTGCTTCAAATGAAAATGCACAGATATTTATCTTTTCAACTCAGGGCCAACCACTAAATCATTATTTGGTTTTCGTTTTATTTTATTGTAGTTGATCAACCCTGTGTTGACCAATAGAAGAATAGCGCATTTTTACTTTAATTTTATTCAGAATTGTTCTCATTATTAACTTTTGCAAATATGTCTTCTTCAGGCAATCAATTACATAAGCAACTGCAACATATTAAGACAGAAAGAAGACATCTGGAAAACACTAGAGAGGAACTGGTTAAAAAAGTGAAAAAACTGATTGAACAGCACAAGCTCAGAAAATGCATTGGTATGTTCTACGTTGATACATTCAATTTTTTCATCGATCAACAACTATAAAACTGTTGTCCAACATCAAGTTTGAGTTTTATTAAAATAAAAATTAACTTTTTATTCTTGAATTAAATATATACTTCCCAGATTCTTTAGCTGTAATCTATATACATTTATGTATAATAAATTATTGAACTGTATGGAATTCTTTTCTGAGGAATATATGCTGTATGTTTTGTTATTTTAATCTTGCAGTCCGTGATTCCTGGAAAAAAAAATATTTTGAAATGAAGAAAGTCACAATTTTCTCAGAGGAAGCTTTAAATAAATTACAGGAAAATTTAGAAATACACCATCAAAAATTAGTGAGGCAGCTGGAAGCTAGAGATATCAATAAAAAGCGAAATAATTTAACACAAACCACCAATTCAAAGGTAATTAATTTTTTAAAAACTTTCCTTGCCCATAAAAACTAAGTTTTGTCAATCAGTACAGCAAATCTTGGAATCTTAATGCAGTTTTAAAACAGACTGGTTGCTAATATATATTAAAAATCCCTAAAGCTGAAGCTGTGCAAAAATTTAATTCAACTTATATAATTACGTTTATATTCTAATAAAGATTTAAGGTAAATTACTATAAGTATGTCATGATTCTAAGTAATAAAGTACTGTTGGCAAGAATGAAGAATATTTTGCTGGTTCTTTTCCTTTGAGTTGAATTAGTGTTACAAATTGCTAAAATGATTTATATTCTTAATCTCTCATTATAATATGGTATATGTAAGATTGTTTTTCTTTCTAGTTCAACAATAAAATTCATGAGAATAAAGTTTAAAATTAATTAAATACTTCCCGTATGAATCACGACGTCCTAATATCAAGACAATTTGGTTAATTAGTCTAAGAAATGTTCTATCATGTTTCCCCCCCCCCCCCAAATAATAAACTTTCTCCTATTGTTAAGATTATTTTCCAACTAAGTCACAATTTCATATATTCAGCTGTATACCTTATGTTTATTTCTAAGGAAGGTACTAAAAATCTATTTTGTGGTGTCTACTCAGTCCCTATTTGAATTCAATATCTGCATTAAACTGTAGAACATTCTAAAGGTTTAGTTAAGATTAACAATAATTCTTTTACTGTTTGTCTGGTAAAGAAGCAAAGTTCTATGAGTAAGGGATAAAGTATGTGAATTCCATTTTTGTTTTGTTTTAATCACAACATGAAAAGGAACATAGAATTCAGTGGTTCTCACTATATTTTGGAGGGGGGAGAAACTGAAATTTTCCAATTCTGATTTTTTTAAATTTGTGTCCAATGTTTCACCAAAAATGGTACTATGAATTTATTTTTTAAAAAATGCAATTGCTATGTTTTAAATATCTGTATCTGTTGTTTCTCTTGGCAGCTTTAACTTAAGTAGGTTAAGTGGTCTCCTTTTGTATCTAATATATATATTTCTAGACTCTGTTAAATAGGAAAAAGAGGATTATTTGAGAAGACTTCAAGTACGAATAGCAGCAGGGTCATCTCAAAGGTTATTAGATCATTTTGACCTAGGATCATTTTTAGCATTGAAATTTATTAATAACAATAATCACTGATTAATTTTATATGCTACCGAATCCCAACAACTCTGGGTGGTTTGCATTTGTTAAAAACATTTAAAAACAAAAACAAGACATAATGATCGTAAAGAAAACAAATTCAGAGAGGAATAAAAAAGGAGGAAAGGGCATCAGTTATCCTTGCCAAAGGTATTTCTTACATCTTTCATCCAAGGGCAAAGATTTTATCCAAAACAAAGATTAATATCTTCAATAAATATTAAGATCACAGACAATAATCACAGAAGTCTAAAGCACACACTTACCACAGCTAATATAACTTTTCAAGGAAACACCACCACGTGAATGTGCAAATAAATAAGAGAACAAAAATACCATTGTACGATAATAACTAAACAAGAACAATTATTTTTGCTTTTGAAAAATTGTTCATGAAGATGTGGTGGCTCAGCTTCAGAGATTCTTCAGGAAAAACATTATCTAGTCTCTACCAGTTAAGATTCATTGTCACAAATTAACAATGAAGAAAGTACATCTCCTGGGACAATAGAACTTCTCAATGGCCTTCAATACCATTGACTGCCTGTGAGGGAGAAGGAAGCACTATTTTGCAATGATTCCACTCTTACCTGAATGGACAGTTTCAATTTATAGATATGGGGGAGCAGCATTCAGGGCTTTGGTTGACTCTGTGGTACCTGTTTGGTTGTTTCCCCCCATTCTATTTAATAACTATATGAACTTGGGGAGGGGGAATAATTTATTGGTTTGTAATGAGTTGTCATCAGTATGCTGATGATACCGTACATTGCCATCACAGATCAAGCCAAGGGTACTGTTGAAAGCTTAAATTGATATCTAGAGACTCGCAGTCTGGAAGGAGCAAAATAAACTGATTAAATAAAGTGCTATATGAAAATAAATTTCTAGAAACATTGGTTTTGGGAGTTATCCTAGTTGAGGCTGTGCTGTTTGTAAAGATATTGGTGTGCAACTTGAGGTCTGCCTGGACTACAGTTTCTCTTTAAACACAAAATAGGAGCGATGGGCAGGATTGTCTTTGCCCAGCTTTGACTGGCACATCTTTTATATCCTTATCTGCACCAAAATACCAGGGTTAGTAATTCATACCTTAATCACCATCACAATCCACTAGTTGGATTGTTATAATGCACACTATTTGGTGTAGTCTTTGGAGGCAACCCAGAAGCTACACTTGATCTAGAATGTGACAGTAAGAATTTTGGTGGGCATTATCATCTTCGCAGGATTACATTTTCTCTTGTTAAAGAAAATCTCTCACTTTTTTTTATAATGACAATTTCACAAGGGACAAGTCCATTTTGACTGGGTAAATCTAGGCTGACCATAGCAAAACAAACATTCAAAAAGTGAGCTAGTTTATTGTAGCCGATATGTGAAAGCATTGCACTGCTATACGGTCAATCCATCATCTGACCACTTACGTGAAAGTTACCATCATAGTAGTTATATTCTTCTGAAGGAGGACAACATACAGGTGTTCAGAGTGCTAAAAAACTTAAAATATATTTAAACAAAAACTTCTGGAGACCCTCTAGGCATCAGTTTAACTTACATTACTGAGCAGCAATTATATCAATGAATGACTGTGTTTATATATGTAGTTATGTTCTAAATTAATTTGGGGGGTTTGTTTCTTTGACAGAATAATGTAATAATCCAGATTATAACTCTGGAGCGGGAAATTGACCAGCTAAAGAGAAAGTTAGACAATGCCAAAATGAAGCTTGTCATAGAAATCAAGGTACTGTATTAATTTATTACTATGTGCTTGCACTTGTACAAATACACATATACACACGTATAGTCAGTGAAGCCAGTAACAAATCAAAGGTTTCTTTCAAGACTGGCCTTCAATATGCCAAGTATTACACAATTGGAAATCAAGGGGAAAAAGTAGTCATTGAGACATATTTTGATAATGAAGCATAGCCTGATTTCCAAGGTGTACACACTTCTGTTCAGTTAAGAAATCTTAATTACGGTTGGGGGAGGGGAGGGTTGTTTGTTTGGGTTACCAAAATCACCAAAGTTATGGACTCTGTGCACACGCACTACACTTTTTTGGCTACATTTAACAATGTTTTTTTAGGTGACTATCACTGTTCCACACTATTTTGTTTTGGTTCCAAGAAGAAACATTTTCATCTGTCACTAATTGGAAGGGACTTTGGAAGTCTCCTAATTCAACTCTCTGCTCAGACAGGAAACCCTATACCATTTCAGACAAATAGTTGTCCAATCTCTTCTTAAAAACTTCCAGGATTAAGCATCCACTTCTGGACGCAGGTCATTCCACTGGTTAATTGTTCTGTCAGGAAATTTTTCCTTAGTTCTAGGTTGGTTCTTTCCTTGATTAGTTTCCACCCATTGCTTCTTGTCTTGACCTCAGAGTCTTTGGAGAATAGCTTGATTCTCTCTTCTTTATGGCAATCCCTTAGATATTGGGACACTGCTATTATGTCATCTCCTAGTCCTTCTTTTCATTAAACTAAACATACCCAATTCCAGTAATCGTTATTATGTTTTAGCCTCCAGTCGCTTAATCTTTTGTTGCTCTTCTCTGTACTCTTTTTTTAGTATGTTGCACATTGATGCTACTGTACAAATTATATCATCATAATTATTTTAGGTATTTTCCACAGATAGAAAAATGATTATGAATAGAAATCTGCATTGGAAATCTGTAACACAATCTATAGCAGTGTTTTCTCAACTGTGGCAACATGAAGATGTGTGGACTTCATCTCTCAGAATTCCCCTCATGTCATAACAACACAAAAATTCTTTATAATCATAATTGAATGTTTCTTTAGCCAATTTCCCATTTATGTTAAATCAAATATGATGTCTTGTATATCAAGATCTGCCATCTCCTGAGGCATTAACATGTCTCAGAATGTATTGCACTATAACTGGTTAGGCTAGAAAGTTTGAAAACCAAGATTGCACTTGTTAAACCACATAAAAGTTAATTCTTATCTATAATAGTTGTAATTTAATTCTTCCTGTCATAATCTTTGGATCTTTTGTAGATGAAAAAACAAGCAACTTCTGATTTACAAGCGCTGAAGGCAGAACTGGTGCACAAGAAGGTTCAGTCATCTTTAAGATTTCTGTCTGGAAAGCAAATATTTTAGTTAACCTTTTAAATGAAATTATTCAGTTTGTAGCTACTCAAAACCTAGTTTTAATTAAATTTTGATTAAACGTAGCAAAGCTTGTATGTAGTGAAAAGCTGTTCATTGCTAAACCACTCATTGGTTCTATTGCTTGGAGGGAAGAACCCCAGTTGCATCCATTGCAACAGCATTGTTGATGGAGAGAGAAAGCCTATTAAATATTTGGAAGGATTACATCCTGGAGAATGGTGAAGAAATGCCTAGAATGATTTCAAGCCCTTATCCATTGTATATCATCTCTTGGGGTGGAATGACTTTATCTATTTAACTGAATAATTTGCTATAACTATAACAATAACTAACTAAAGATAGAATTAGTAATCAATATTTTTTTCTTATTGCAAATCTAAGATTTTGCAAATAAATAATTTTGTTTACAATTCCTGTATCTCATTTCAGGTTTTTTGGTTACTGATTTTTTTTTTTTACTGTAAACCACATTCATTTGATGATTGTGTTGTCATGTATACCATGTATACACTTTTGTTACTGTACAAAAACCAATAACTATATATAGTAAATGTGTTTTCAGTTTTAGTTCCTGGTATAGCTGTATGAACAAATGTTACCTACTCAGAATCTGTGAATATGGAAAACTGACCTGAACAAACAGAACCAGTTTCTCTCCTGTTTTTTTTATTGTCCTTTACATAAACAGTATGTTTGTGAAGGTACTAATTATCCTGCAAAGTGGTAAGGATGATATTACGAACTTTTAATGTATGTAGCACAATTCTATTTGGATTCTTGAAAAACCACATTTAATATCCTCCATCCGGATGCAATTTTGGTGTAGAGAAAGATTGATTGCTTTTATCTCATAATACAACACACATTTTTTTCTTTTTGTGCTCTCAAGCTTAAAGGCACTTTCAGACAATCAAGACTGCCAGTTTCCAACTACTATAAAATGAAGCCAGAAAAATATTTTTTTTGTCTTCAGTTATATTCTAATATTAAAATGTTTGAAGTTCAAGTATGTCTATATTTTTGCTTGTAGCAGTTAAATTAGGACTTTCCGTTGATGTTTCCAAACTGACTAATGAACGTGTGTTCTAATCTGGAGGGTTTTACTAATCTTGAATTAACAAAATTTTATCCTCCTGCACAAAAGATTTGTAAAATTAATAGCTAATACTTAATTATTATATAATTAAAGTGATATAGGAGCCTTTACCTAAAGAAGGCTGAATGATAAACTAGTGGTAAACATATTTCTGAATTGCTGTGACCGTGTCATAGGAAAGAGGGAGGGATATGAGCCAGTGAGCTCTCAGAGCTTTACAAAAATACTACCAAAACACAAGAACATCATTGATGCTCCCTCTGCCCTAATTCACCATAAAATGGTACAACTGAGTGCATGTATAAATAGGTGAAAATACTATCCAGTGCAAATGTCCTTTCATAACTGCAGCATTACTGCTTTGAGCTTCTTAGTGATTATAACAGCACCAGAAAGAGCACATTGGAAAGATACAGAAGCTGCCATTGCTGTTAAGGACAACATGACATACATTGCATCTCAAATAGTCTAGGTTTTATGTTATCAGAATTGTCATTGGAGTGGCACTTTGTTTGTATAGAGGTGTGGAAATCCTTAATGTTCTTTATGACAATGAGATGAAGGATTGTAAGAAGCAGATACTATGAACTAGCCTACACATATTCCTTGGCTCCAGAATCTGTGGTGGTTGTTCCATGTTAGCAAGTGTGTTTTCTTTTGGAAAGACTGAAAAAGGATCCATTTTACAAGGCCAAGCGATCTAGAGATAACAGTATATTTAATAGCTTGCTTTAAAAATAGGCACTCAGATTTAGGACCTTTTCCTGTCCTTAGAGAATGATTTTCTGGAATGTAAATCTCATTGTGGTAAACCTAGACAAGCTCTTTCTTCAAGTTCTTCAGCCTGAAAGACCAGTTGTAAACCTATCCTTACACCAAGGAATTAAGCGCCAATGTGCTGTTGATACAAAAGTACTAATTTGAGCAAAAGATAAGAAAGAGGATATTAAAATCTTGCAACACTTCCCAGAGGAACTTGACTTTTATATTCCAAATACTTGTATATATTCTGGTATATGGTATATTTTAAAATGAATAAATCCTTTCAATAAGGAATTTTTATTGAAGGTTGATGCTCTATAACATTGTGGGGAATGTTTATTTTAATCTTAAATTATGAAGGTAATGAAAGGTTAGTCTGGTATAGTGGTGAAAGACTAACCAGAAAGACAAGTTCAAGCCCACCCTCAGCCACAGCAGTCACTCTCAGGAAATTTTCTCAGTGTTGTTGCAAGGAAATGTGGAGAAGCACAAGCTACATATTACCTTGAATTCTTGAAGGAAAGGCAGAGATATGAATAAATGTAAAAGATCTGGAAGTACCCAAGGGCAGTTCCTATAAAATTGATTTTACTCTAGCAATCAGCATGTAGGCAACTGAATTATTGACCAACTGAAATCTCAGAGCAGGTCCCATATGAAGCAAATTGCAGAAATCCAGGCATGAGATAATTTGTCACTGTCTTCTATAAAGCTATGAACTCCACCTGCTATACAAGGAGTCATAAATTCAGAAAGAGAACCAAACTACCTCTTTCAGGGATAATACAACTAAAGATGGAGAGAATTCTGGAACCTGAAGGGTTCCTTAACAAATAACACTCCATCTTCCTGTTCTTCATCCTGTGCCTGCTCTGTCTAATGACAACCTCCAGCTTGGAATAGAAAAGACACATACAGCTGAGTACCATCAGTATACTATTAATGAGTAAGGAAGTACAATATGGATAGAAGATAGAATCTCATGTTACTAATGATTGGCTGAAAACACCAGTAACGAATAAACTGTCTTAATACATTAAAATATTTGAAAGGTCAAATCAATTGTCATTTTTTAAAACATCCAAAGCTGAAATTTTAATTTTTTTCTTAAATAAGAAAGTTGACACATTCTTGTTTAAATATTTATATATATTTTAAAGAAATTGAATTTTCTTTCGAACTTTGAACAGTTTGAGTTTTGATTCTTATGCTAACATAAACCCACAGAAACTATTTGCCTCCTTAAAGGCAAAACAACATAAGTGCACTGTATATTGTCTTTAAGAGAACAATCAATTCAACTTTAAAATGAAATTCATAAGTATAAATTATACAAACTAATATTAGAATTTCCATTTTGAATAACTTTACAGCCAGTTATATATAAAATTCACACTATTACGATTCTATTTTCACTGAAATTCTTCTAAATATGTTCATAGTGCTTTGGGTGAGTTGAATATCATTATTGAGAAACTATACATCTCAACAGTATATTGATTTTAGAAGTAATAATTGCTATTTTCAACTGCCAAGATTACTGGGGATTAAATGAAAAAGATGCTTCAAAAAAATCATTCTACTTCACCAGGTACATAGAGCAACATATTCTGAATCAAACTAAATTAAAAACTGTCCATCGATGGAATCATTTTTCACTCCCTTCTCTTCCCCCTCCAGTTATTGATTTTATAAGTCTTATGCTTTAAGCAAAAAGCTTTTATGTAATTATAAAAAAAAACCTTTATTTGCCGTATTTATGATATGTATTTCCCCTTTCCTTTCCTGGAATTAGAGAACATGTTTAGAATGATTGATGTAAATTCTTTTCCTTAGTGGGAAATAAATAAAACACCTCAACCATGAGGAATGGGGCGCTTATCTCATAACAGAACAAAGTAAATGAACAGCAAGTAGCTTTCACAGCTTTTTACTGTGCACTGTACTGTACTCATTAAAAAACTTAAATCATTCACTGCTGTCTGAATTCAAATCTGGCTGTTGCATAAATTATGCGCCTTTCAAGGCTTTCCACATTGCTTCTGTTTGCTGCTGAGCTACAAGGCTTGCCGAGTAATCCAGGCAATTTGCATTCCACATCCCAATGCCCCTCAGACCACGTTCTTTTGCATAGGCTGCTTTCAGAGAAATGCTCTTGGCATTGTCAAACCACAGTTGGTGAAAAGCACCCTTTGAGTCCTACAAAAAGCCAAAAGAAAGATAATGTGTTAACTGGTTATCCAGGTCAAGAAATGCTGTTAACAAGAAATGCCACTTCATGACTTATCCACCAAACATACTAAAATGGAGCTGATAGGGCTACTGTCTCATACAGTTTTACTCTCAAGAACCCTGCAAGATAAGCCAAGTTAAGCAAAAAGAGCTTTCAGATGTGTTTCTATTGTGAAATTAATGGATCGTGCCTTAGGCGTGAAACCTGGCTAGATAATGTTGAGCCAGTCTCTTACTCTCACAGCCCAATCCAACTCACAGGGTTAAGAGAAATATTAGGAGGAAGGAGGGTTTGCAGCTTAAATTATTTGTGGAAAATGAAGCATTCTTGGGAAGGGAATGTCTTTCATTTTTAATATTCTTATGAAAAGAGAGGAGAATTGCTACACAATGTCTTGATTGTAGTGACACAAACTCATTCAATAATCATACGTAACACCTTTACGCTGGATGTGATCACCTTCCGTCAGTCTGATTTTGCTCTCTATAAAATGAATATAATAGGCATTTTCATAGTTTCATTTTGAAGGGAGGCTGACTAAAACCTACAGTATAAGAAAGTTTATGAAATTATACAATAAATTATTAAAACAATCTGTGAACAATAGCTTCAGTTTATAGTCTGAAGATCAATATAATTTTAATTACTCAGAATGTTATTTTTTATACATTTTCCAGTTAACCAATTCACTCAGCCAAGCATACAGCATGTACCTGAATGTGTCTTTGAATAGGATATATAAAATAGGGTGCACTAATACTCCTTCCACTAATAACCCTAACTCCTTTGGTTACGGCCACTGATAAAAATGGCTATAAGAGGAATTAAAATGTAGTTATACTAGAGACTATGGAGATCTTGGCATAAACTGTATACATAACATGTTTTTTTAATTAAAAATTATCCATTTATTATCCTCTATACTTCATATTTCTCTTTCTTTCCTGAGTTGTGATCTATTGTTCATATTTCATACATAAGATTTCATGTTGTGTGTGTGTGTATATAAAGCCACAAGACTGGTGGGAATTTTAAACTCAAAATAGAGAAACTTGAAGTGTACAAAAGAAAGTCCCGCTCCCTCCTTGAACAGAGGGACCGGGAAGATCCCTTGCAGGGGCGGGCCGAGGATTTCTCTTGTTTTCTGCAAGA
>JAEANM010010315.1:0-15860 GCA_017656035.1 Myanophis thanlyinensis
CATTTGGTTCTTTAAAACATCCTTGTAGGATTTCATCCTGAATACAATTACAAATGTACACTAAATTCCCTAAAACCATTTACAGCATTGGGGGTTGCATAATTTTGAACACAACTGTATTACGGGTTGATTTTGCCCACTTCCAGGAGTTCAGTTCAATACTGAGCGGCTCAAGGTTGACTCAGCCTTCCATCCTTTTGAGGTCAATAAAGACCCAGATTGTTGGGGGGTGGAGGCAATATGCTGACTCTCTGATGCTGAGAGTGCTGTAAAGCACTAAGAAATGATGTATAAGGACCAGTAAGTGCTATTACTATTCACGAATGAAGGTGAATATTCGTGCCCCAGGATAATGCTTTGGGATCCAATCTGTGTCAGAAGCTTGGAAGACAAAAACTCTGGCCTGGTGACTGACCCAGATTGGATCCTGCTATTGCTATTGAATCCCTAAATTTAGTTTATCAGCCATTCTAATATATTAGACTGACTGGGGAAAATAGGAACTGGAATCCAACATATCAAAAGTGCACTAATTTTAAATAAATGTTTTGCCTGCTTTTAACAGATCATTGTGTGCCAAGCAACTCAAAGGAAGTCTGTTTAGCATTGTATAAAAATACGGTGAAACTTTTTTCTCCTTAAACTTTGAAGGATAGCCAAATGAGATGGACAGGTTTCTCTGCCTCTTCCTTTTCAATGTTTCCAGTTGCTAAAAGCTCAAAAGTAACCTCATAAGGGATCATTTTTCTAAGCTGAAATCAGACAAGGATCAACCAACAAATGGCTGCCAAAGCAAAGGTCCCTTGTGATGATAATGACAACAAAGGGGGCAACTTTAGACAGAATTACAATGTGTTTATCACATGTTTACTTTAATCCTAACAAGCTAAGTACTTAGGCATGCTGCTTAATCTTTCTAGGGAGAGGGACTCTACTAACTTAGTGAAATTCTCTTTTTTCCAGGCAAAAAACTCTGACATTAGAAAGGAGTCAGAAAGAGGTTGGAGCTGCATTGGTAAACAGGCTCAGAGGGGATCTTTCCGAAATTGCTTTGAACTCTTCTTCACCATTATTTTATTATAGGATCATTTTTATGCTCATGGTAGTAGAGGGAGAAAGAAGGAAGAGAATAAAAGCTAAAGCTTTCTTAATTGCCACTGTGAATTGTGAGGATGAAGGAATAAAATCACAGTGTTACCTTTTCCAAGCAGTAGTCTCTCAACTCTATAAATAGATGATGCTGCTGTATGTATTGTCGCCACCATGTTGTACAAGAAGCTTTTGGGGAACAGGAGTCTTTCTTGTGTATCTCAAAAGCCTCTAGAAAAGTGATTTCAAATAATTAGGTAGAAGGGATAGATATTCTGAGGTACCAGAGCTATATATGATCCCCAAACATATGTACATGCCTACACTTAAAATAGAATCATTGTTTTGTTTTAAAAAGCAAAAAAAATATTCCCCTGACTTAGAACAGAAGTCATGGTTATTATCACCAGGAGCAAGGTGATTCCATAAATTAATGAACGCATGAATGAATATTTTGGGAGCTGCAATGAACAAGTGAGCAAGAGTGTACAATTATCATCATGAACCACATTGTGTAAGGTCTGAATAAAGACAGTCCTTGACATAGGCCAAAATGGGACCAGAATTTCCATTGCTTAGCCAGGAAAGTTGTTAAAAGAGTAATACATTTTATGATCTATTTCACCATGGTTGTTAAGCAAATCATTGCCGTTCTTGTGAATCATGCAGCCAATCAAATGAATCCAGCTTACTGCATTGACTTTGCTTGTGGGAAGCCAGCTGAGAAAGCCATAAATGGTGATTGCATAACCCTGGGATGCTGCAACTGTCAAAAATATATTCCAGTTGCCAAATGCCCACATTTTGTTCATATAACTGTAGGGTCATATAAAGACTGGCTGCAACAGTCATATAAAGACTGGATGTAAATCACTTTTTTCAGTGTTGTAATTTCAAACCATTGCTAAACAATTGGTGCACTGTCAAAGACTACCTGTAGTTCTAGATTTTGATATAAAGTTTGGATGTTGTATGCATGTGAGTTTAATTACTGTATATCTAGCCCATTTTAGAGATTATAGTACTTTTTTATCATAAAAGCAGAATACATGAATCTATGGTAGCCAATAATCAAAGTATAGTATTTTTTCCAGAGTAACATTTTTTATTAAAAGGCATATGCTTTTGATAATTACAACTCACTTCATCAGATGTGTGGATTGATTAACAGAGGCAGGATTTAAACTCGAATGAGCTGCTACATTTAAAGGGAGGAGAAAGCATACTGGGTATGCAGAGGCAGGTTACATAGGAGACAGATCATCAACACCCTATCAATTAACAATTGTACTAAAAAGTCCATTGTGTTTATTAAGAATTTCTGAAATGGTCTGAAACCTTTTGATGTATCAGCTGTTCTTCACTACATGGTGCTGGAAGTTCCTTTGTTTCAAACCAGCTACTTTGTATTCTCTTATGGGGTATCCTGGGAGGCTAAAATGTTCTGGTATTACTTTGTTCTTGTTTTGAGTCCTGATAGCCATTATTTGTTTTCTTCAAAGTGTGACTTGTTTGTCCCAAGAATAATCTTAGAAAGGCATTGTTGGCAGAAGATGGCATATACCACATTAGAAGAGCATGTGTGGGTACTCCTAATCCTATGAATGAAGTTAAGGCCTAGGATGGGGCTGCTGGTAAGGATATGTCTTTGGTTCCTATATTAATATCATTGTTCTATTTTTTTCCTTGTTGCTGTGGGAATTTGTTTCAGGTTGACTGGTTGTCTATGTGCAAGTATGGGCTTGCCACTCCGTATCTGAGAAAGAGTGGTGATATTGTCCAAGATGGGTTGTAGCTTATTAATAATGTGTTTGAGTAACTTCAGCCATGAGCTATAGATGATAATCAGTAGTGTTCTCTTGTTCTTTTTTTGGGGGTAGTTTTGGGTCTGTAGTTTAGTAGATCCTACCTGGGAATTGACTGACTCCGTTGTCTTGTTTATTGATTTTATAGGGTGAGAAATAAATCTTTTGGATGCCTTTTAATTTCAGCAATTGAAAATCTCTGTCCAATGGGCCAGAACTGTTCATTGGATCCACCTGTATTCCCCTTTTGTTTGACTATTCAGGAAGTACACATGTTAAACACACAAGGAAAGGAAGCTTTGTCTTCCTCAGGTCCCACAGTCTCAAAAGCCTGTTGGACAACAATATTTTACTGCTGCCATTGCATGTATATCCTGCAAATTTTATCTCAAAGCAGATTAAAACAATTTTATCCATGAAATGATTAGCCAGATAATAATGATTTGCAGTGACTGACCTCCACAGCAAATAATCTTTTTCAAGCTTCCTAGAATCTGGAGCATAGGCTTCCTGTCCCTATAACATTTCCACAAGAGGGTCATCTTAAGACTGTAGTCATATAACTAAAATAAACTCCAGAAATCTTAAGTAGTTTTCAGAGGATTAATAAATGTGTAAAATATTGCTTAGTCAGTAATTTATTTATATTTCACATTTCTAAGTTTAATTCTAAAGTAATGGTAGTGTGATGCCATCAACACCTGGATCCTTGAAACTTTGCATTTTAAAAAAAATGAAATGAGGAGTAGCCTCACCAACTTGTCTTCTCTTTGAAACTGCACACACCATGGCATTTTTGTGAGAATGGCAACAACAAAAACAAACTACAATTTCCAAATATATTCACTTGCACAAATATTTTACTTACTTCTATCAGTTATTTGGTGTTTCTTTTAATTCATAATAATATATATCTACTGAGAAATATGACAATTAAGTTCAAATAAATTCCTAAATGAAAAGATAGGCAGATTGCAACTAGAGTTGTTGTAAACTTACAGTGTATGATTGCAGCCTGGAAGAAGATCCATAGACAATTAATACAAATGAATCTGGAAAAGCATATAAAAGGCAATCATGCCTATTGGTGACTTTATGTGTAAGGGTGATCTTGGGAGATAGGAGGAACTAGTGCTATAGAGACAACATCCTAATAGATAAAATTTGCCTCTGAAGATAGTAGTGGTAGCAAAAGCATGTCAGAGGGGCCTTCCCTAGAGGACAGTAAAAGTGAGAGATGGGAGATGTATTTTAACTTGTAAGAGTCTGTTAATATAAAGACAGAGCTAGTACTCCTGCTTGTGCTTCTTGTCTAGACTATCTCACAGGACTAACACTATGAAAGTTAGAAACAACTGTTTGTAAATCTACCAAGGGCAAAGTCTCACCTTTCAGCATAATAAGTTAGATCACACTTGTGATCACTTTTGATGTTGTCTGGGTTTGTAATTAGACAACCCCATGGACTATTGAATTATTGTTTCATAAATGTTTCTTTACCTAAACAGCAAAACAGAATGACAACAGGAAGGCCAAAACAACAACAACAACACACCCCAAGCCAAATCAAATCTGGGAGGAGCAACAACCTGTCACTTTCTGTGGACTTCCCCATTGACTTTCCTTATAGGAAGCCTAGGAGTACTGGAAATGACCATGATGTGGCCATGGCAATATAGCTCCCAACAGCACTGTAGTAGTCAAAACTTTGCCAGATTTTAATTCCATGAGAGTTTTGGGTGCTGGTGGTGGTAGATTTTGGATCATTATGTAAGGTCATTTGAGATACTTTGATTCAAAAATGGTTGACCTATGAACGCAGTTCAGACCCAAGAGTGTTAGTAGTATATAATTATTTTGTTTTATAGAACCGATGATTTTTTTTAAAATTTTAAAAAATTGCTGTAATCCAGAAAACCTGCACGTACTGGGGAGCGGGGACTAAGATGAACTGCACCGTGAACTCGTGGGAATTGAGGGCAGAGAGAAAGAAAAGAGAGGGTGTTGAAAAAGTCGGCAGGGGAAAAAAAACTTATTTTTTTCCCATCGGAAAGGATCACCTTTCAATGGTCCATGTGTGGGGGTAACATTAACATTGTGGTGGTTTCGGTCGGGGAGAGGGGAAGCGTTGGTGGGCAAGGAGGCGGAAGCGGCGGCGAGCCAGGTCGAGGTCTCCTTGCGCTCCTCAGGCAGCTCCCAGCCCACGTGCGTTTCGCTCCCCCTCCTTGTTTGGATCCCGGAGACAGACCCGCCGAGACAACAGAGCCCCCCTCGCCCCCCCCCCTTGTGTCAAAACTCAAACCAAGCGAAAAGAATCTGTCGCGCTTTGCGGCGACGCAGTCGCGGCCGTTCGCCGGCCACGCGGCGCGGGAAGCGCCCCTCCGGGCCTTGGGATCAGAAGGCGGGAGGAGGCGCTTTCTGCTCGGTGCGCTCCTGTTGTGGCGGGCGGCTGCGCGGGGGCGGGAGAGGCGGGGAGGGGAACTTCGGCGAGAAACTAACGAGGCGATGCTTGCGGTGAGTGGTTTTGTTTGCTCGCCGCTGGGGCGGGGAAGAGGAGGAGGTGGCGGGTTGGGGTTTTTGTGTGTTTTTTTTGCTTTTTTTTATTTACCGGGTTTTCCTTAACTTTGGAAAAGGGAAAGGAGATCGGGCTCCTGGGAAGGCGCGGTGGCGGGAATCCGCCCCCAACACCTGGAACTGGCGCGCCGGCGGGAAAAGCAGGGTATCCAGCGCAAAGCTGAGCGCAGCTGCCTAGCTCGTCCGCCGCCCGGGAATGAACGCAGCTGCGCTGAGGCCGCCGGAGACCAGCGCCGGGAGCCGAAGCGCGCTTCTGAAGCCTCACTTACGGAAGAGTGGCCGCTTTCACCTTAGAAAGGCGACTCTGAAGGGGAAGGCGGGATCGGTCACCAGTCTGCTTCCTCTGCGGCGGGTTTGTGCTCGAGGAACGGAATGGTCTGTTGAAGCAGGGCTTCGGTAAAGAGAACTATGTTTACGAAAAGGCGGTCCCGCTCCCTTCTCGCAACAGCAATACCAAGTGGAGGAAGACTGTTAATTTTTAATGAGAAATTGGAGGGTGTGGGGGCTATGAGAGTTTACTCCGAAGCAGACGCTGTCCATTTCTTTAGGTGTCAACGCCAAAAAAACTGTGGCTCAAGTGAACGAGTGTGGATTCAGTTGGAAGAAGGCTGTTTTCGCAGTTTCTTTCGTTCTCCTGAGCTAAGCTTTGCTTTGTGGAGAATGAAGTTGTGGATTTCAAATCCCTTTCCCTTTAGGGAAAGTACTGCAGAGTATTCTACTAGCCCGATCTCAATCTACATTTACTTGGAAGTAGGAATTTCCAAAAATGTCACAGGTTATTCGAAATAAAATGTGTGTAGGATTTGAATGGATCAGTCAAGCAGGGTTGATTCTGTAGATTGTTCTAACCAAAACAGGTCATAAAGCAGACTGATCATATACACTGTATATAAATGGATAAATACCTGAATTTGTCTTGGAAGTAGAAAATAATATGGGTTTTTTTTTTGGGGGGGGGATCAATGGTAATAGATTTTGTCTGGCTTTTTATGCTGGAATTTAAAAAAACAAGTGAGCCTTCTCAAATTTTCAGTTGATTGCAGTAACCCTTTTCCTTCAGTTCTATATAAGGTGTCATAAGACTTAGGATCGTGGGTCTTTTTTGGTAAGATAAACAATATGTGATGCCCTTGGCAATTTCAGAACTGATCTTCCAGTTCGGGCAGTCATGTCTTGCCCACATTTTAAAGAAAAGGAAAGTCAGAATGAAAGCAAGCTGTCTTGGGATATATTAAGGACCCTGCAAATCTCTTAATGCTGCCTGGTTAGTGAGAGGTTAATTTTGTTTCGGCAAGACAAGGGTGCTGGTTTCCTGAGATAAATGGGCAGGAAGTGAATTGTTTCCCCTGCTGGCCAGCAGCTCCCAAATGCTTTTTGCACCTGCTACTCTGCATTTTTCCAGTTCCCGGCTGCAAGCCCCCCTCCCCTATTTTTCCCTTTGGCAGTGAAAAAAGGACCATATTGCTGCTGCATCTTAATTTTCATCTTCTGTTTGTCTTTGTGATTGCTGATCAGGTCCTGACTTACCAAGTGTCCTGTCCTCTTCCATGCAAATATAACACGCACAACAACCTGCACGGCACAGGAAGAGTTAAAGATGATGATGTAAGTAGCCAAGTATTTCAAGGCAGATTTATTCAGCACTTTTTATGTGTGTGCATGCACACTGATATTTTCTTAGTATGGTGGAAGAGCAAAACAATGGCAATGGTAGGAGCTATAAAGGGCAGCTAGTCTTTATCCTGAAGTAACCAGTTTGGAGTCCATTTCTCTAGTTGCTTTTTTTCCCCAAACTCCAGCTCCTTAGTCAACTTTCAAAGATATTTGTCTTGGCAAAAATTTCAGCACATGGGAATTATATGGTGTGTCTATTAAACTGATAATTGAGGGATTGGGAAATGAAATCAGATTGTTTTGAAACTCCTAATGTGCTTTGCATATATATCTAGCTATGTACAGTGATGGTTCAGTTCTGTTCCCTTTCTCACCTTATGTAGGATTTCTAGAAGAAATTAACACATTCTATGTGTTTTTACTGGAAAGTCCAGTAGTCTGCGTTCAGATCTTATTCCTTAGGAAATATTCATAGAATCAAAAATAGCATGGTCACTCCAGTCTGATTAAATCAGAAAACATTGGGGGTTTTTGGGGGGAGGGATGATTAAGGAGAATGGGGAGTCCACTGGCTAACTTTGGATCAGACACTCTTTGAACCCAACCTTCCAAGTTGTAGGGCAAACTAGTATTACACTTATATACAACTGCATTGTAATTATTATTTTAAAATTAAAAGTATCCCTTAAACATCTTAACTAAAGTGAAACTCTTAACATTTCAGTATAATCTATTCACAATAAAAATACTAAAACTTATTTCACTACTCAAAACTGGAATAGTATTTAAAGTTGATGAAATGAACAGGATTTATTTGAAAATAAATTATAACTGTCCTAGGCACCTGGAAGTTAGTAAGGATTAATCTATAAAAATTAAATAATTGAGTGTTGCTAATTTGTGAAAATGAATGATCCATTACTGAATAAAATATATATGCATATTTGTAAGCAGAAAAAAATGTTTGGGACATGATTCTGTTTTCTCAAAGTCTTGACCACACCCGAACAATGAAATGCATACATTTTAGTCATAGCTCACAGTAGAGTAAACCACAGTTTTATTAAGACTTCATTAGTTACTTAGAAAGTAAATGCTAACAATATTTTCTTTCAACTAAGTTATGTAGAACATAATTGACTTTGGCACCTAACGGTCTTATTATTGCTAAACTGTTAGCATTATAAAAAATATACCTGCTGGATCAGAGCAAACGTGTCTTAATTTAGCTCTTTGTTGCTTATAGTGATTATATAAAAAAACTTTAGGATGCTCACAAGCAGGAAATACAGACAATATCCTTCCTGTTATTTTCCTTCTGCAATTTGTATTTAGAAATATGCCATCCTCAATCTGGGAGCAACATTGTATCTTCAGGAGTGCCAGCTTACTTTCAAGATCTGACTTGTACACATTTTTCCTTTTAAAGGCATCTAAGTTAGTAGGTGAATTGTGGCAATTATGCATTAATAGTGATTAGAACAAAGGGAGATCCTATATTGGAGTAAGAGGAGTAGAACCCAATAGTGACTTTTTTACAGCTAATGTTTCTGTTGAATTTTTACATACATCTAGATTTGTCAATCACTTTTGCTAGCACTTCAAAAATTAAATGCAATTACAGTAACAGTTCAACACATCAAAGTATTTCAATGGCAAAAAGTCCTACTGGAGGGTTAACATTAATACTGGAATATTATGGTCATATTCTGTTGTTGCAAAATATGTAAATGAAATGTATCAAATTCAATATTTTCTGCGTTTACAGTTGATCAATACTGTAAAGCCTTTTTGATGACATGTAGTTTTTTTTAAGTGAAAGCAGTAATGTTTCACAATGTTTACAATAACTCAAGAATGCCCTCTACAGTATGAAGACTGTTGTGCAGTACAGTGTAGCATAGGAAATCTCAGCTCATGTGCAATTTGCTTCCAGCAATAACATTTATATAATCCATTTACATAAATATATTAACTGTACAAGGAAGTCCATCTTATAAGCTAGTGTAAGCATTTACAGAATTCATACAAAAATGTTCATTTCTGAAATCATTGATACAGAGGTTGGACTATTACTGTCCTTGAAATGTTTTATCTATTGCATATTTGATTTACATATTATATGACTTTTCCCTAAAATCTTTTAAAGTATAAAATGTTTCCTTGCAAAGGATAAAAATAATAGCCAATGAATAAGTATTATATGAACTAACACAAGGAAGATGTACTAATTGCAACTAGAATCACAAGATACATAAACAGGATTCAGATATAATTATATGAATAAACTCCAAATAGCTGTCATTGTATGATAAATTAAAGTTTACAATTCTGTATAGTATACAGAAATTGATTTACAAATCAACTACTAAGATTATGCATATAATAAAGCAAAACCAAATCATGTTCTGCCTCAGCCTGTATCTCAGCCTGATAGGGATTTCCTAGGGACATTCCAAGCCTAGCCACACCCACTGTTTTATGTTATTAGGTTTTTTAATACTAGCCAATACCAAGATTCTGAAGTGAGTACAAGCAGAAATACAAGAGTCCTCCAATAAATTCTTGCTAAACAAAAGCATCACTAACAAATTCAGCTGTGGATGTGAAACACCTGTTTAAAATGGAACATACTTTAGGTTATCATCTTGAACACTAGAAATAACGTCAACTGCAAGATATCAAAGTTTTTGTATGCATATTTGAGTTGTGCATTCATACATTTATGTCCCTGTCTATTTATATAAAGCCAAGACTTTTTAACAACAGAAATGGGTTTCCATCCTAAAATCACAACACGAGTTTTGTTATGTATCTCCTTGATCCCTAGCTTCTGTGTGCTGAGGGACATTTGCATGAAAAAATATATTACTCTTCCTGGTCTTATCTCTGTATTTTGAATGGACCAATCCATAAAAAGTTTAAAACAAGTAGAGCTTTGTATGGAGATAAGCAGTAGGAAGAGATACTTTACCTGTGACCTTGCATAGAGAAAAGATACAGGATAAGGAGCCTTTTACATGGAATGCAGTTGCAGGCAACAAATAGAGTGAATTGGCTCTCTGAATGTGTGACTGGACTGCTAATTCAGGCTTAAAGACTGGCTAGTACAAGCAGTTTTCTAAGAATTGATGGTTTTTCACATTAATTTTAATGTCAATGCAATATAAACTTACCTTGAACATGTAATTTCAAAGTACATATTCACCAAAACTACCATCTTATACCTTTATGGAATCAATCCCATTGATTCAATGGGTTGAAATTCTGAATAAACAAACCTTAGCAGAAACTATTTTATGGCCAATGTACAAATAGTGATTCAATAGTGGCTGCAGTTATAATTCTGAAATAATTTCTTCTAAATTAAGTTAAAGTATGATTTTTTAAAAAATTGGTCATTCACTGAAGAAAAAATTGTCAGCTGTTGCACATAACTGTTTTATACAACACTACATTTTTAACAAAGATACTCTTACTGAGATACTCTTATAAATTTTACTCTAAAAGTTCTCAAGTACTTATTTCAATTGAGGCATTCAGTTACAAATCCAGATCCATTTTTTTGCATAGCAAGTATCTCAGTAAAGATTCTACAACTTGAGTGGAATGGGGACATTACTTAATCCACTGCTTGTATGTCTTAAATACATTCAGATTTGATAAAAAGAAAGGTGTGTATTTAAGCATAAAGATCATGAAGATTAGATTCAATTTTACTTACTGATAATGAAATTGGTTCCTTTTCTACAAATTCATTGTGCTTCTGACTAGTATCAATTTAATTACTGGTAAAAAAAGTTGCTTTCAAATCTCTAAATTTATTTCAGTAGGTGCTTTCTTACTAGCTACCATTCTAACACCCCTAAGGAAATCACTTTTAAAATTCAGATCAATTACTTCAGCTTAACTTTTTTTGGCTGCCTTGGGGTCAGTTGCTGACTTTAGGCAAATGCCTAAAATTATATGGCCTGTATAATGGGCTTATTATTAAGGCAAGTGCCTGGACTAACCAATGCAGCTTTCTTGGCAAGATTTCAGAAGTAATTTGCCATTGCCTTCTCCCTAGAACTGAGAATGACTGGCCCAAGGGCACATAGCTGGATTTTTAGGCTTTGGGCAGGCCTAGAAATTCTGGTCACCAGCCCAGTGCCTTAATCACTACAGCAGATTGGTTCTCAATTAACTTGTAAAAGCTACTTTAAAGTTGGCGAAACTGCAACTACTAGGAATTGCCATACATTGAAAGTAGATATTTGGCTAATGATAAGATACATTATACAGGCTATATAATTTTTGTTCCTCTTTGGGACTGATTAAAATGGGCTTCTTCTAATGGTTCAATTATAAAAATAGATCAACCCCTTGAACAATGGGAATGCTGCAATTTTAATTATGAACAAAAGTTCTTGTATCATGCGGAATAATGTGAAGTCACCTCTGTGTTTTTCTTAATTAAAAGACCAGCACTTCAACTAGTGCTTTGTGAAGTAGTCACTGAATTAAAAAAAAGTAAACAAACCTATTGCTCATAAGTTAGGGGTGGCAAATTATTGGAAATTGCTCGTTTGTGTATTCGAAAGGCATCCCCCCCCCCCGCAGGCAACACTCCCACTACTCGCAGTTGGAACTTAAAAGTTTCCCAGCCTTGAATAAATCTAAAATCTAAATCTAATCTAAATCTTCTATTTAAAGAGTTCTTGTTGGATTGTAGAGTTTACCACACGTTGGGGGGAGGGAAATCCGAGTTGAATCACGTGATTCCCCCCTCCCACCATGCCCGTTCCTGTTTGTGCGAAGCGAGCGCTTTATGGGCTGGATGTTCCTTAGTCCTGTTTGTATTTGGGAGCACTGCCCGCAACTGTATTCGAGGTTCTTTTCAGCACTATCGGCTATTAGGGGTCTTGACAGAAATATCTGTTCAACGACCTTTTAAACCAGTGTTTGTCAACCTTGGCGACTTTAAGACGTTTGGACTTCAATTCCCAGAATTCCCCAGCCAGCAAAGCTGGAAATTGCTCGTTTGTGTATTCGAAAAGCAAAGCTGGCTAGGGAATTCTGGGAATTGAAGTCCAAACGTCTTAAACCCGCCAAGGTTGACAAACACTGGTTTAAACTGCCTAGCGGCGTGTTCCTCTGCATCGTCAATATTTTTTTTCCTTGGTGTTGCGATCCAAGCAACATCCCTCTCTCTCTCTCTCTCTCTCTCCAAACTGCCAGTTTGTTCCGGCCTCCTCCGAGGCCTGCCTTTGTTTTAATTGGAGGGCCCCGCTGAGCCAATGAGAGCGTGCCGGGAGGAGCCTCGAGCTCGCGGGGGTGGGAGCGCGGAGCGTGTGCGGAGCCGAGATTGTTTCCAGTGGGCCGGACGGGAGTGAGGGATTCTGAATTGCGACGAGTCTCTGCGGCCCCTCGCTAACGGGAGTAGAGAGGGCGCTCTCGATCGACCGATCGCCTTGTTGTTTTTTGCCCCCTTTGCATCTGGATCCCGGCTCACCCGCTTTTGTCTCTCTCTTTCTCTCTGTTTCCTTCCCTTGTTGCCTCTCCGCGATGCCGCCCCTTCTGGGCCCTCCTTCCCTTGCGTGGCCTGGCGGCCTCTTTCCTCCGTGGGGTTAATCTATCTTCAAGGAGGAAAAAGAGGAAGCGCGGAGGCCCGTCCCTCAGCTCATGCCTCAGCCCCGCCGCCCCGCCGCCGGAATCCCGAAGAGCTGCATGGACGGGCATGGGGACAACCGCCCCTTTCTGCGCCCTCGCCGCCTCCGCTGCCGCCGCCGCCGAGGTTGAGGAGCAGCAAAGCCGTCCAGGTCTTCAACCGCGCCCCTCGCCTTCCACCGCTCTCGTCGTGCTGCTCAGCCTCGGGCTGCTCCTACACGCAGGTAATAACCGCCCTTTCTCAGCCGGGGTCCTTTCCGAAGGGAGGGGAGGAGAGGGAAGGGAAGAGTCGGGGTGGGCTTCATGGGGATTTGGAATCAAATGGGCCACGAAGTTGATGGTTGGGAAGGGGGGGGGGAGTTGTCGCGAGTATTTCAACTTTTTTTTTTTTAAGAAAAAAATGGCACTTGTAAGACTTTGGATTCTTCTGGAGGAAAAGAAAAAAAACCGTGATTTTATTGGAAATGCTACCTGTCGGAAAACATTTAAAAAAGTAAACTTGGAAAAAAGTCCGTCGCCGAGAAAAAAAGGGGGGGGGGAGAAGAGGAATCCGCCTCGCTGATGAAGTTTGGAACAATCCATTTTGAAAGGAAAGTGTGGGGAGGGGTTGGATCATTCCATGCTTGGTGCGCCTGCTAGATTTAAAAAAAAAAAAGCGCCTTTGTTTTGATCTGTAAATCCGGGGAATCTGACCCGCTCAGGGAAGGGCCTCCGACGGCGGTGCAAAAATGCCCGTCTTTTTTTTTTTTTTTTTCTTAAGGGGGGGCGGGGGCTTCGGCGTCCGCTCAGGGTAACGATGCGGCGCGAAGTCGGCCGGGTTGAGGGGCGGGGCGGAGGTTGCGGCCGGGTTTGATTGGCGCTGGGCCCTCCCAGCCTTTGGTGTTGACTGAGTCGGAGCTGGGGTCGGGTTTCTCTTCTCGCTGCCTCTCCCTTCGCGGGCAGGAAGAGAGTCTGCCGCCGCCAGTGGACGATCTTGGAGGGGAAAGCGAAGCCATCGCGGCGTTGAAAGGCGTCCTGCCAAGCCTCTACGGGAGCTTTAACACCGATTGCTCCTCGCGGCTGCGATCCTGTGTATTTTCTAATAAACTCTGGCTTCTGAAACTATTTTGATGCAGCTTGCCCGTAGCTTTGTGTGAGGGCGAACCACTCTTTCTTTCCCAGTGGCACTCCAGAGAAGTTAGTTACACAACAAAACTGGCAAGTACCAGGTTAAAGAAGGCTCACGGTAACTTTAACTGATTTAGTAGTACAAAAAGGGTTCTTCGTGGTATATTTTTTCTCTCTTGCTCTCTGTGAATCAAGATTGATCGGTTTCAGCTTTTAAATACAAAATTGATAGTTGTTCAGAACAAAATGGAGTGGTGGTGGTGGTGGAAATTAAAACTTTTATATACAGTGAAAAAGATTACCAGCGATCTGGTAATGGTAGTTTTACATCTGCACCAAGCAGTAAAAAGTTGTTTTGAAATCTATGTATTTAGCTGTTCAGCCATAGATTAAGTGTTTAATATTTTCAAAATATTAACACTTAGTTTGGATTGATTAGTTATAGCATAGCCTGCGTTATTTTTTTTTTTTCTGGAAGGAAAGCAGTGTTGGTCTATGATAGCCAAAAGTTTGGTAGCATATTTTTCAGATTATAACACATTTTATTTAAATAAGCTTTATGAAAACATTTTAGTCGGAAACAGTGCTCTTCTGACATTTTGTAATTTGCAACTCATGACTTATATTTTAATTTATTTATAACTTATCCCTTTTCCATGACTTTCTTTGTGAACTGGGAAATTAAATCAGGTTCAAATGAAAAGAATTTGGAATATAAATTAATCTCGCTGTGTTAGTGAACATGAGCGTTGCTTTAGTGAAAGATTGGATATGAAATTGGATTTCTTGATCTGTGATTTCAAGTGATAGACAAAAAAATGCATCCTGCTTATCATAGTACTATAAAATGAAGGTGAAGAGTATGATATGATGAGGATGAATGCAATTTAATTTGTTCTGAATAGAGCTTTATTTCTTGATATATTTTGTTGTATATTGGTTAGAGAACAGCATTCAAATGCAGTTGTAAAAGCAAACACAACAATTTATCTACAGTTGCCTGGTGGTTCAGTTTTGGGATTGTAGGAGGATAAAGTATTGCACTACAGAATAGGTGTCAAACTTGCCATGCCACATTGCTGTCACGTGACATTTCGTGATGGTTTTCACATTCACGGAGCTGGGGCGGGCATGGCCTGCCTGTGACGCATTTGGTCTGTGGGCCACTGATTTGACACCCCTGCATTATAGTCTTCAACACTTTCACATTTTAACCAAAGTATCTATTAACTCCATTTTCACAGTTATATTTCTGCAATTATTTGAGAATAGTTTTGCTTGATGATGATTCTTTTTTAAAAATTCAATAATAACTTGTTTTTCTACTTTGGCGGGAGAAAGTGCTAAGTTACTATCCAGTTAGAAACTTACAATTGGTAGTGTGCTCCAATTTGTATGACTTTTGGAAGAGCAGAAATTAGTTTGGGAGGAATTGGCTATGGGTGATTTATGATTGGTATATGCATTTGACAGTTCAACTTCAATAGATCTTTTCATATTTCACATTTTAAATTTAAATTAAGAACATACTCAATAGGACTTAAATCCCTATATGAACAGAACAGGCTATATACATCACAATCTAAAGATGATTTCACTTGTAATTACAGGTAGCCCTGGATTACAGGTAGCTCTGGAAAAGTAGGTTTGCAATGGTCATAGCATTCCCATAGTTATGGGATATCAATTCAGGTGGTTGACAATTGATATGCATTTACAATAGTTGCAGCATCCTATGGTCAAAATGATCACCGCTTGTGATCCTTGCAGCCAGCTTGCAACAGGCAGTCAATGAAGAAGCTATAAAAAAGTTATAAAATATCTTTATTAAGAATTCTATTCCCATGTGCCTTTCTTTAATCTGAGTTTGAAAATAACCACATGACTAGGAAAACCACAATTAAAAATTGGTGTAAATAAAAGTAGGTAAATTTTTAGCGAAGGTTGTAGAGACTGTGGTGGCACGACAGCTTCCCCAGCATCTGGATGAAGCTTTGTATTTAGATCCCCTCCAATCGGGTT